>BQNB010001384.1:100576-141027 GCA_026074375.1 Tanacetum coccineum | reverse complement strand
AATGCATCGAACTTGTCACGATTTCCTTTGTAAGCTACGAACTTTTAATTTTTCTATTGTATGTCTACACTTTGTTAATCTTCCTATTGAAGCCATCAAACGGGGGTAATTTGATGTGGCACTTGATTAACCAACTTTCCCATTTTCCTCTTTTAGCCAATGTTATACCTTGCCCCTGCACTTTAAATTTTGACATTTTTCACCCTTTAACCCTTTTATGGGTTAACAACTTACACACTTTATTATATATCCTTACACTTTATTTATTTACATTTTTCACCCTTTAATACTACAAATTTAATTAATTTTGCAAATGATAATAATAAAAGAAAGTCCAGTGCCTAGACATTTCATTGATCATAAATGTTTCTGAATGACCATCAATTAATGCCCTCGTATGATGTACAAAATGAGCTATTTTGTTGATGGTTCATTCATAAACTGTTAGCTTTTAGCTTAGTAGTACCAACCTGGTACTAATGAGTTTTGTTCAAATATTACAGACCCAACATACACAGTTAATGTTTACCGACCTATGCCCTCACATGTACAAAATAGGCATATTAATAGTCAACTGTTCAAACATCACTCCACATTCAAGGCAGTGTTTTGACTACTACCTTGTTTTCCCAACTTTCTTTAGAGGATTCTTGCACTTGGCATCCTCAATGCAGCTTATTGTAGTTGTTCTTGTGGGTACACTTGGTCTTGAGTTTGTTCTTGGGTTTGCTCCACTTGAGTCAAGTCTATCTCAGCTTGTTCTTGTGTCTGCTTCACTTGGTCTTCATCTTGTGTCTACATGGGTTCATGTTGAGTCTGTTGTGGTTCATCTTGTGTCTGCTCTGATTCATCTTGCAATCCAAACCATTTAGCAAATCTAGAAGTCCCAACCTTCTTTTTACCTTGTCTTTTTTGTGTTCAGCAGTTCATATAGGTTTCCTTGTAGACCCACCAACACCTCTACCTCTTGACCCACTAGCACCACCAGACCCACAAGCACCTCTACATGTTGACCCACTATCACCACTAGACACACTAGAACCTCATCTAGACCCACCAACAACTCTTCTTGAAACACTAGCACCACCTCTAGACCCACTAGCACCACCTCTAGACCTACTAGCACCACCTCTTGACCCAGCAGCACCTCCTCTAACTCTATACCCTCTAACACCTCCTCTAGACCCACCAACACCTTCATCCCTTACTAGACCTCTATAAACAACATCAACATCCTCTAAATCATCTACTGATTGCTTATTTCTAGGCCTACTTACCACTCCTTTGGGTTTTGGTGTTTGTTCAACTACAGGTTCTGTGCAACTTGCTTTGTTATGTCTAGGTTTTTTGCAGTTTGAACAACTTTCTTTTAAACCTACCTTAGAGACTCTAGTTGAACTACCACCCTTACCTATAGCTCTGATTCTTTTCTTTCTAGGCCTACCAGGCATTTTTCTAGGTTTTTATGACAAGACATTTCAATACATGCTCTGATCAGGCCAGAAATTCATACCAGGGACTGGTTTAACATAGTTGTGGTAAGCCACAAAATACATGTCTGATTCAGACCAAGCTAAGACATAACTCTCAGGTACCCTATTTATCAAGAAGATTACCTTTGTGTCATGAACACAAGGTATTCTTGATAACTACCACATCCTGCAACTACAAGTCCTCTTGCCTTCATCAACTGTGAATCCTTTACTCCTTGATCTCACCTTAAAAAGATTCCCACCAGCAGGCATTACATGCCAAAACCTGTAATTATTGGTTATTAGTGTCAATCTAAACAAGTTATATAAAACTAACAGCATTGAAGGGGAAAATACCTTCGTTGTTCCTTCAGCCACTCCAATCTCTTTTTGATGTTGGGACATAATCTAGGATTCTATTTTCTACTAATTTCCCTCATTTTGTTCATCCTTTCAAGCACTATCACTTTAATGACTTCCAGCATAGTTAATAGTGGTTTATGTCTAACATTAACAATGACACTATTAAAGCATTCATTGAAGCCATTCTCTATTGCTTCACAACCTCTGTTAACCTCAAAAAAGACTCTTGACCAAGTTTTTGGATTCTTACCCATAAGATATTTATGTGCATTTAGGTTAGCACTCTTTATTTTATCCATAATCTTGTTGAAAAACTGAGGGTATGAGGCTTTAGATGCTGCCCAGAATAATTTCCTAAACTCTAAGCCAAGGTATTGTTTCCTAAAGTTTTCATAAATATGCCTTGCACATTGCATGTGCTCAGCATTTGGCATGAAATCTTTAACAGCTTCAATAAGACCCTATACAAATAAAATTTTATTAGAACAAATATACTCGTTGGGAAAGTTTATAACAGATATAATTACTTACCTTGTATTGATCAGACATTAGAGTTAGTCAATTTCCTCTGATGCTACCCAAGTCTTGTTCCAGCAACTCCAAAAACCAAGTCCAGTTTTCTTTATTTTCAGCATTTACCACTGCCCAAGCTACTGGATAAATGTGGTTATTCCCATCTCTCCCAATTGCAGTAAGTATTTCACCTTGATTGGGACTTTTAAGAAAAAAACCATCTAAAGCAATTATTTTCCTACACCCTGCCTTCCATCCATCTGCCAGTCCAGCAAAACACACATAGAACCTATCAAAGTAAGTTTCGCCATCAGGATTCACAATCACTCCCAACTTTACAGTGGACCCAGGATTGGAATCTAAAATTGCTTTTCCATATGATTTAAGCATGGAATAATGTTCACCAATGGTTTTTCATACTCTGTCAATGCATACTTCTTAGCATTTGTACATTGAGTGAGACTAACCTTACACTTATACTTTTCATCACTAAATCAGCTATATCACACAACCAGATATCTAGGTTAGCTCTAATCTTATCACTAAAGATTTTTGCAATCCACTTATAGTTGATCAATGCACCAGAGTTGAAATTCCTAACACATGTATGTTCATCTGCTAAGGATAACATAACATCACCAAGGACATTTAGGCAAGTCATCACTACTTACACTAGGGTACTTAGTCTGCTTTCTTTGTTTACCTTTCTCGGGACCAGACAACCTAGGTGGTCTTTTTCCACACTTTGCTACCACCCTAACTTCTCCACTCCTTTCATACCACAAAGAGAAACCATTTGCCAGAGCATAGTAGGTTAGGTACTCTTTGAACTAGACAACACTTACATACTTTTCACCAACGTGCAATTGAAACATAAATAAGTGTTAGTATACATCATTTTTACACTGAAAAGAGAAACAAACATTAAACTTCATATGCTTTTACCTTTGGTTTCCTTAGTCTCTAGTGTGTAGTTTCATCATACATTGGATACCTATCCACATGTTTTTCAACATAAACGAAAAGATCTTCAGTTAATCCATCTTTATCAGGAGTCTTAAGACTTTTCAGCAACTCATTCATGTAAATATCATGTTCCTCAAAAGTCTCACCTCTAACATTATCCGCATGCATACTATTTTCAGCATTTGGCTCATTCATGCCAGGGTCTTGGTTATCTTTTGCTTTACCCTTTGCCTGTCTATTAGCTTTCATCCTATTTCTAAGTTCAATTAATTCTTCTTCACCAGGACTAAGATATTCAACTGACTTATCTGACTGATAGTCACTATCATCATCACTCTCATACTCAGCCTCTGAGTCATTTTCAACAGTGCATCTCCTACTTTCAACAACCTTTGTTGCATCTTTACTAACCTTATCTTTTCCCTTTGTTGTAATTTACTTGTACTAGCTTCAACACCCTCTTGTAGTATTAGTCCTAGCTTTACACCCTCTCTGTTTCAACTCCATCTCAGGGCCATCAACCATCTCATTACGGAAAAGTCATTGCAATACCTCTTTTTAGGAGGCCTTATTTTCTTATAAACACAAGCATCCATGTCTATTGTAATAGCTTGACTTAAATACTCTGAAAGATTCATATCTAAGTGATCAACATAAAGATTAAGTCTGCCAAATGTATTTTCAACATCAAACATGTAAGATACCGACCTATCGTCACTAACCCTAACTAAACCCATTTCTAAGTCTTGGTTTGGTACTTGGTAATACAAACCTTGAAAGTAGCAGCCACACTTTTCGTCTAAAAATTCAGCTAACTGTTCATACGGCATCCTTGGAACAGCCATTTCAAAGATCACACCATCAACATAATTTAACGATAAATGGGCAAAGTAGCCATCATTATGAACATCAAATTGATGCAGGTCGGTACCAGGGATCATTCTGATAGATTAAAGAAAACAAATTAGGGTTCTTCAACAAATTAAATTAGAGAAAACTCAACCACAATCGATTAAAAAATTAGAAAAGTTAATGAATTAAGACATACCTTATTACATATATTAGGTTTCTTAGAGTATCTGGCAATTACGAAATTTCGAGAATTGATGATTGTTACAATTAAGGTTTTTTTATCGAGTGTGGTTTGATTGTTGTTGTTGTGTGTGTTTGTGTTTTAGATGTTATAAGAAGGCAAAAAATCTTATACTTTTATTCTTGACAAAACGGACCCCTCAAAGTGTATAACGAAAAAAATGTAAGGCAAAACAAGAAAAATTGGCTTAATGAGGTGCCACGTCAAATTACCCCCGTTCCATGGCTACAATAGGAAGATTAACAAAGTTATGGCACACAAAAGAAAATTTAAAAGTTCATAGCCGAGAAAATGAAAAGGTAGCAACTTGGATGCATTTTTAGATCATTAGCCCTTCTTAAATGTGTCATTATACCTAGTGAAACCTTCTTTTTAACAAGGGTAAAAGCTAAAAATACTCTATGTACTATCCCAGATAACTCATTCTACATTATGAATTCTGACATGACACTAGGTATAATGACACATTTAAGAATTCACAATGTAGAATCAGTTATCTGGGATAGTACATAGAGTATTTTTAGCTATTACCCTTAATGTGAAAACAATGAAAATTGGTGTAGGTCTTTGTCACTACTTCATGATGATCTTAATTTGCAACAAGAATGTGGGGTCAGTGTTATATCAAATGCACATAAGGTAATTGATTGTGTTGTTGTAAGGCTGTAGTTTATGATAGTTCAAGTTTTAAATTTATATTTTGCCGACTTTACCTAAAACAACACGTTAACGGGCAGTGTACCCGGTCAGATGGAGTTTCTTGGTAAGTCGGGTGTCGATCACTAAGAGCGAGAACTAATCTTTTATTTTATCAATATTGTGGTTAACTAAACTAAGTTAATTTAAACTATGTTAATTTTATTCTATGTTAAACCTATGTTAAACCTATGTTAATCATAATTCTAACAGATAAAGGGGGTTTTAGCCTGAGAGACTGGCACAGGTTTGTGGCAACTTATATCAACTTAAGACACATTAACACATGCAAGCAAACAGACAAAAGATAGAAGAGCGGTCTAGCCAAATATAAGAAAAATATATTAACCATGAGTAATCCAATTAGAACGTTGGTTTGTTTATTTAGTGCAATGAATGCTTATCTTGAGGCGGCATATCATTCTTAAGACTTAGGCGTTACTTCTTCTTAAGACCTAGACATGTAGAATTCTTTCACAATTAAACGCATCCGCATAAAGCATCCTATTTGCTGATTATAATCTATCTTGGGGGTTAAAGCAATGGTGATCTTGTTAAACCCTAACTCATAGAGACTTTACCTACTTACTGCTTAATGGCAATTTATATACTAGTAGTCCACTGTCTAAGTCTTTACCAATTGATTAAGAATCGTACTGTGATTCCCCAAGGGTTCATTGCAGTCTCAACTTAAGCTCACTAATCTAAAGGCGAAGATAGGTCATTATTTGTGATCCTATTGGTCTGGATATGTAAATCAATATATGGAGAGTCATCCCGGCATCTAGCTAACGTGGTCGGTATCACTAGATCCAGTTGAATGATAGGTCGCATACAAAAGCACGTAAACAAGTATAAATTGATAAACATAAACAAGCAATCAACGATAAATTAAGCATTCAAGATTAATACCCAAGGGTATTTGCCCTCAAACTTCATAATCAATACAAGAGTAATAATTCAACCAAGGTAAACTAACCGAGTTAAACGAATGATACCAAAAATCAAACGATTACTAGAGTATAGGAGATTACAAAGTGTTTCCTATGGAATTAGTAGCTTTGCTTGATCTCTTCTGCTCTTCTTGTCTTTTGAAAATTGAATTTTGTGGTTAAGGTATCAAAAATATGATCAAGCACACTGAAAACCCGTTTTTTGGTTTTTTATTTATAGGGTCTGGAATTTGGTCGATACGGCGTATCGAGATACATGGATATGGCATATCGAGGGTTTCTTGGAATAGAGACCACGTTCGATATCTTCCAGAATATTTTATTACTTTATATTAAATACGGCGTATAGAGTCCTCCTGGATACAGCGTATTGGACTTTATTCTTTCGTGGTCTTTTGTGAAGTGCAGACACAGATATGCCGTATCTTCCTTGATGGATACGGCGTATAGGATGTCAGAACAGTAATTGATGTGTTGTAGTGTAGGGTTGTTTTTTATATGATTCAAGTTTTAAATTTATATTTTGCCGACTCAACCAAAAACAACACTTTAACAGGCAGTGTACCCGATCGGTAGTAGTTTCATGGTAAGTAGGGTGTCGATCACTAAGAGCGAGGTTAAATCTATCAATTTAATTAATATCTTGGTTATCTAATCTATGTTAATTCTATTCTAATCCTATGTTAAACCTATGTCAGTCTAAATCCTAATTCTAATGGAAAAGGGGGGTTTTCAGCCTGAGAGACTGGCACGGTTTGGTTGGTGTCTATAATCAATTCAAGGCACTTTTACCCACGCAAGCTAATTAACAAAAGATAAAAGAGCGGTCGAACCTTATATAAGAAAACTGTATTAACCATTATTAATCTGATTAGAACGTTGGTTTGTTTATTTAGTGCAATGATTTCTTCTCTCGAGGTGGCATATCATTCTTAAGACTTAGGCGTTACATCATCCTAAGACCTAGACACAATAATTCTGTCACAATTAAAGCATCTGCATAAAGCATCCTTATTTGCTGATTATAATCTATCTTAGGGATTAAAGCAATGGTGATCTTGTTAAACCCTAGCTCATAGAGACTTTACCCACTTACCGCTTAATGGCAATTTATACACTAGTAGTCCACTTGTCCAACTATCCAATGGAATCAGAACGTTACTTGTTGAATTATCTAGGTCACCTGCTAGTCAACACGATCAATAAACCATTGGCAATATCCAATTAACTAGTTAAGCCCGAAGCGTATCCTAGACACAGACTTAGAAGGACAATATTTGTGTAACTATGATTCTAGATGTATAAATCACTATATGGAGAGCTATCCCGGACTCTAGATCTACTTGGTCCGCTTCACTAGATCCAGTTGAATGATAGGTCGCATACAAAAGCGCGTAAACAAGTATAAATTGATAAACATAAACAAGCACTCAACGATAAATCAAGAAATCGAGATAAACAAATACCAAACATTCAAATCTTCATAATAATGGCTAATACTCGAAGGTATTAGCCTTCAAACGTGATAATAAATACAAGAGTAATTATTTAGCTAAGGTAAACTACCCGAGTTAACGAATGATACCAAAAACTGAACATTTACTAAAGTATATGGAATTACACGTTGTCTTCTATGGAATTGAATACGTTGCTCGACCTCTTCTGCTCTTTTTCTCCTTTGAAAATCGACTTTTGTGGTTTAGGTATCGAGAATATGATTTAGCACACTTAAAACTCATTTTTGAGTTTTGTATTTATAGGGTCTGGAAATCGGTTGAATACGACGTATCCAAGGAGTTGGATACGACGTATTGGGGATTTCTTGGAGTAGGGACCATGCTTGATATATTCCAGAATATTATATTGATTCCATATCTTGAATACGGCGTATTGAGTCCTCTGGATACGGCGTATTGTTCTTTATTCCTGAGTGGTCTTTGGTGAGTGCAGGCACGAATACGCCGTATCTTCCTTGATGGATACGGCATATTGGTCTTCAGAATAGTAATCTTCAAAATATCTTCATTTAAGTTCCAGAATGCGCGCCTTTTGCTAACTTTCACCAATTACTCCATAATTGTTGCAATTCTTAAATATAAACGATTAAGTAACAATTCTTTGTAATAACTATACAAAATGGGTTAATAACATAGGATAAATGATGCTATAAAATATACATTATTTAATGTCATCAGTACTGTTATTGTCCAGTGGATACGGCATATTGGTGTGATCCAATACGGCGTATCAAGCTTGGATCAGCTTCAACAGTAGTCGAGATCGACTTGACATAGTCTCTCGGGTTAGTTTCAATGGAGCTCGATAAACTTCCAAATCCTCTTTATTGTAGTACTTTGCTCATTTACCCGATTTTGATCTCCAAAGTTTTAATTGATGCTCCTTGGCTCCTTTTGGCAGCATCCGTTGAAGCTCGAATCTCTTTGATCAAATTGGAGTTCTGCTCATGTCTTTTTGCCGATTCCTCCATAAATTTGCTTAGGGTTTCTTCCATAGATTGCCTTCGTTCTTGGTACGAAGGGTTTGCATTGTTCCTTCGGTAGAATCCTAGAGAAGTTGCTCTTTATCCCCCTCCTTGAAAAGGTACACCAAATTGAGTGTAGTAAGCTTCTTCGAGGGTTTTCCCTTCTTCCTTGAGTGGGCAATCTTTGGTGTAGTGGGGACCTTTACATTGTTCACATTCTACTTAAGCATCATAAACTTTTTCATTCACTTTCTTGATATCTCTTCCAAGATTGTTGAGTTGTGCTTGTATGGATTCTAATCCATCAGAAGTTTCAGTTCTGGTCCTAGATGTTCCATTGTGCCATTTTTAAGAGTATTCAACCATTTCTTGGATGGCTACTTTCGCATCAGCAACAGTCTTCGATGGTATGGCTCCTCTTGAATCAAGAATTTGTCTAGTTGGAACATCTAATCCATTATAGAACAAGACTACCTCCTGCATCTATGTTAAATAGTGTTGAGGACACTTCATCAAGAGTTCTTTAAATCACTCCCAAGCTTGATAAAGGTTTTCATTCGGTTCTTACTGAAAGTTGTTGATCTCCTCCATTTTCTTTGCAGTACGAGCATGTAGGTAATATTTGCTTAGAAACTTGGTCTTTAGATCTTCCCAATTTGTAATTGAACCAGATAGTTTGTTTCTTAGCCAACGACTTGCGGCTCCAGTTAAGGACATAGGATTTGTATAAAAATACTTGTGAATGCAAAATGTGAAATGAGGTTTGATCATAATGCAACATAACAAACATGTACGAACCTGTGTTCAACATACGAGGAGTATGGAGAGATGTTGATGTATGTTGAGACAAAATACGATTACGAGTAACTTGTACATTTTACGTTATGTATTACAAGTTACGTGTTTGTTATCAAGAAAACAAACAAGACTGTGTAGATTAAATATCGTAGTATTTGCACTAACATTAAATATTGTAGTATTTGCACTAACACACACCCTTCATCTCAACCCTTGATCAAGACATGTCAACAATCCAATCTCCTACACTTCTATCTTCTCCCATCATTGGATTATTTATCAAACAAACATAAAAAACACACTCGCATATCTACTCTTGACCATGCCATCTCATCAATCCAAACTCCCTCATTCTATTCTTAACCCTTGGATTGATGCTACATCTCAAACAAACATAAACTCTCTTTTAAAAACTCTCTACTCGCTTACATAGCAAACACATCCCTCTCACAACCCTTGATCATGCCACTCTATCATGTATACACTTCTCATCTCAACCCTCCATTTCAAATGAGCTCAAGAGGCTCCCTTCTATCATATCATGTCACATTATGACAACTGATTGCCAACCTATCCACAACTCACTCTCTCTAATCCAATATGTATGTTATTTAATTTGAAATTCAAAATTTAAATTCCTTCCCCCCCCCTTTCTTACCAAGTAAGGAATATTATAAGAATATCCTCTTGGTTTGTAACTAGCCCTTCTAACCCTTAGTTGTATCCCAACTAGGCTAGTTACACATTTAAGGAATACCTAAAATGCCCCTTTCGATAATTCTTTTCTATCTTTACTTTATCAAACAAGCAAAATGCTTTTAATACTTCACAAACATTTTATCAAATGGCTATTTGAGTTGGTTGACCTTGAGCATAAGAATGATTAAAGGTCATAGTGTGAAGTACATTTGGGGTTTAACAAGTGTGGGTATTTAAAACGCCAAGATCACGAAGGAAAAACAATCTCAGAGTCCGAACACGCTGGGCACGCGCTGCGCGGTGGGAAGCGCCTTATACACGAATTGTTTTTTTTCCACAATTTGAGTTTCTTGCCTATAAATACCCCCCTTTGGCCTTTGTATTCCCTCCACCTCTTCAAACTTCTTTCCTCTCTATTCTTTTTTCTAATCCTCTAAGTCTAAACATCAAAGTGTTCTAATCTTCTCATCTTATCATTCTATTGAAGTGAACACGTCTCTGTAAGAGAGCCACACAAGTACCGAATCCATACTTGTGTGTTTTGTCGAGGGTCTTCTTTCTCATACTCTTTCTATAAGAAATGAGTCTCTAGGCTAGGTTAGGACTTGATTCTTAAATCAAACTATCTTCCATTATCGATTTGTAAGGGAAGTCTTGTATCTGTGGGATCAAGCCTAGATCATTGAGGATCTAGTTGGGGTTTGATAAGCTTCCAAGGGGAAGGCTTTTAGAGTTTATAGGTTAAGTCGAATCACGGGTTCTTAGGGGAGGATTCCGAGGGCGGAAATATCGTAGGTAGTAACTCTTCTGTGTAAGCGCCAAGCTTTGTTAAAAGTCGGTGGAGTTAAATTGTAATACGGTTTGTAGTTCACCATAAGGATTATACTAGGAATAGTATCGGTGTCGTGGATTCACAACTGGAAGTACGAAAGGACTAAACCCCCTTCCCGAACCAGTATAAATATATCGTGGTGTCTCATCTTCTTTCTTTTTATCTCTATCTACTTATTGTTTACTTTGCAAAGTAGATTAATACACCACTCGGTCTTTCATTCAACACTTAAAGTTTATAACTTCAAAGAAGTCAAGAAAACTGTATTCACCTTCCCCTTCCCCTTATACAGTTCTACAGATTCATAAACCTAGAATATTTGCAGAAGCTGCAAATGATCCTAGATGGGTTGAGGCTATGAATCAGGAAATGGAAGCCTTAAATAGTACGTAATAAAACTTGGGAAATCACAGATTTGCCTAAAGATATAAAGGCTATAGGTTGTAAAATGGATTTTTAAAGTGAAATCTAAATCAAATGGGGAAGTTGAGAGGTTTTTAAGGCAAGCTAGTGTTGCCAAATTTTTAATCAAAAAGAGGGTAATACTATGAGAGACCTTATCACTTGGTATCAAAATTTCACTGTTAGGTTTGTTTACTTTTACTATTGTCTAGTAATAATAAAGGCATAAAACACCACCGTGTTGATCAGGTCATATATACGACGTCATTTATTTCACTATTTATTTTTAGTCTCGTACGCGTTGTTTTTAATTCTCATCATATAGTTAAATCGCGTAAATTAAAAATCATCATTCAACATGAACGGGCACCAAACAAATTAAAGTTTACGTCAAGCAAGCATTATATTATTTTTACAAAAAGTAATAATCAACTTTTTATATGTTATTTTTATTGGCTACGTAAAGCATTTACGTTTTGTGATAAAATACATTTAGGCATTCACGAAACCACCAATACTTCAACAAATACCCACCATCTTACCCAATACCCAAAATTCTATAACTTCTATGTATATAATCATTGCATCATATAATATATTTTAAGGAAATGCAAGTATTAAAATTCAAGGTTTTATTTATAAGAAAAACATGTACTCTTTCATGGTTAATTAAATTACTCAAGCATCATGTACTACTAGTATCCTTTCCATGTGTTACCAAGGCAAAGATGTGAGCCCTTTTTCTACCCTAATTCACAGCAGCCAAGGGGACCAAGAGAACACCAAAATCTTCTTAGTCTTCTAACAAAACATGTGCACATAAGGCTAGTATACTTGGCCAACATTTTTCTATGTTTTCTTCTAATAGTATTCAAGACTTATCAATAGTTATCTTGACCACATCTTGCATATATAAGGAATGTTATACTATCTTTCTCATTCATTCATGCACTAGTAAAAGCTCAACACTTCTCATTCTTTTCTCTCTACCATACATGGCTGAAAAAGAACAATCCATAACTTTCATTTTAACAATCACACAAGTGTTTAAGTATTCTTAGAGTTTGGCTTAGAAGCTTGGGTTATATTTCTAGCAAAGGTTTAACCAAGAAATATTAGGGTTCCTTACATCTAGGGTTTGATTTGGGTTTGGTTGCATTTGGAGTTTTGGTTTAGTTTTCTTCATCACCTTGCCTAAGGTCTTCTAAGCCTTAATCTTTTCAATACTTCATTTCATGTTTTACATTCTTGTTGTCTTGTTATCACCACCTAGGTTTTGTTTTGTTTCATGAGTTACAAATGAAATGGATTTTCATACATATACATATACATTTGAATCTATGTATGATCATAGTAAAGTGATGCTTAAAATACATAGAACACACATTATTATAAGTATGGATTAACTTATATAAATCGTGCATAATTTACTTGTTAAAAGTTTAAACACAAAGTTATATATAAATAGAGATGATCATGAACACATTTACTTGGCCAATGATGGACTAGAAGACTTAAAATATATATGATTTGTAGTAGGAAATATTGTAGAGGACTTGTAGCCATATTATTTAAGTTAAAACTTCTAAAAACAAGTTTATAAAACTTTATAAAAATCATCAAACTGTTTGAAAACGAAAAATAAAACACTTATTTTTATATTTTATTAAGAATATTACTTCTCAATATGATCGTAGGCATATAAAGAACTCGAAAAACCGAGTTATAACAAAGAAGATACACCATTTACAAGTTTACAATAATAAATGCTATTATAAAATTAATTTTATTAAAATAAATTACTGTTCACATCAGAAACTTTTTGAAAATATTTTATCTAGATATAACTTTTAATTACGAAGACGTGCTCGAAAGAATCACTAAAAACAGTTGAAGAGATCTACAACATGGGGAGTGTCAATTGTGATATGACTTTTATGAGATTACGATAATTAAATATATATAAATAGTTTTATATAATTTATAAACAGTAAAAAGTTATTGTTCATTATAAAATAAAAATATTATAAATATCATTTTTTGATAGATTTTCTTAATACGAAACCGTGGACATAAAGAACGTATAAAACGGAGTTAAAACGAGAAAGATACGCATTATTTTCATACTTGTGCACTATTTCCTGACATGAATAGTGTTGGTTCGTTTTTAATAAAAAATTCACGAAACATTTTAGAATCACTTATATAATATTTATACGAGTTTTAACTTTATAAATATTATTTTACAAGACGATTGAACTACTTATACGATAACATTATACAAATAATAAAAACATTAAATCAAGTGTTTTTAACAAAAAGTATTAGTTGGTGGTGTAACATTTTAACTTGTAATGTGGTAATTACATTAAGTACATTAGACTCATTCGACCTATAATTACTTAGGTTTTATTCGGACATTCGCACGACATTTTCACTTATTTGATATTCGCTATCCGTTCATTCACTTGAGGTGAGTTCATAGCCCCATGTTTTTACGATTACAATGATTTACAACTTTTGGGGTGAGAAACATGCATTATTTTACAAATTGGACACAAGTGTACATTTTAACATGATTACGTGTTTGTCTAAGTAGCGATAACCCACTGAGTCCATTATCATGAACTGTCAATTACTGAGTAAGCGCGAATGCTATAAATAGATCTATTTGGGATTGACCTCCCCGTTCGGGTGAGTAGCGCTCACGGTGTCGGTTTGCCAGACAACGAACGTATACCATGTCGGATTTGTGATGTTACGGGTTAGAACATTATCAATGGCAATGTAGGCAATTTATATTGCAATTCATACATGTCGAGCTTCGGCGTCATGAGCTTAGGGAAACGTAATTATATTTTGTGATGTTTGCATCTGTTGCATTATCATACGCTTAGAAGTCTTGCGGTCCTACATTATATTTACATAAACATGTAAATTCACCAACTTTATGTTGACGTTTTAAAGCATGTTTTTCTCAGGTCAATAAGGTGCAAGTCAAGCATACATTGGTGGTCGTTATTTTAGATGTTATTGCATAAAGATTTAGAAGCATTACATTTTGGGAATATTTGTTATGTTTAAAAATCTTTACATTTAAAAGTAAACATGTTAAGCCGTTGTGCTTTTGTAACAAAAAATTTCAGCTATTCCAATGTATCAGTTTTCAAACGACTCATATAGAGGTCGTTCTCATATCTTGTGCTATTGATCTATGATGTAACGCTCCCGGACACATTATTTCGCTGCGACCTGATTTGGAGGTGTTACATGCATCATATACAAACCAAGGATTAGCATCTTGAAGGTTGTGCCTTCCACCATCCATGTTATGTTCAAATTCCCAACTCCTGGAGGAGTCACAACCATCATCACTCGGTCGTCCATGATCGTAGAATGTCAAAGAGCTGAAAAGATGTGCATGCTAGATGTAACATGTTGGGAATTAAAATTCTATACACTTAGTACTGCCAAGCCAAGATTTTGTACTGCTCAAGATACAACTGCCAGTACTAACCAGTTAGTACTGCTAGAGTAAGTTAGTACTGCCAGTACTAACAAAACACGTGCAGAAGACTTAAGACACGCATGAAGGACATGCTAAAGGGTAAAGACGTGTAAAGTGATTTTATTTGAATTATTAAAGTATATATTCTAATTAGTTTAGAAAGATAATCGTTATAAGTTTAACAATATAGAAGATTTGTAGTTTTCTTGTAAAACATCCTTAGTGTATAAAAGGAGCATCCTATGTTATGGTTTTTCCATGCACATTAGGTCATAGACGTTTGAGATAGCATAGCTTCAAGTTTGTAAACCCTAGTACTTTAAACAGAGTACTCCATATTATTCATAGATAATCTATTAGGATGGAAGCTTTTCTTCAGTTATATCATTGTTCTTAAAGTTTACTGTTTCATTAACATTCTTCTAAGTATTAAAGAGTAGATTCTGCATATTCTTTAGTATTCACAAAGTTTCAACCATAGATGTTTTGGATTTATCTAAAGTAACTTAATCTTTACAAGCTAAGGAATAGATCTTAAGTTGGGATCAACAAGTGGTATCAGAGCTTATGTTCTGAAACTTTGATCTAGAAGAAACTAACAAGAAGAACTCTTTACTCACAAGGAAGAGATGGATCTAGAAACTACTCAAATTATTACTACTGCAAGGAGGCTAAGGATTGAGCAATACTTTCAAGTACAAGACTATGCTCTATGAGATGTCATAGAGAATGGAAACTCATTCAAACTTGCAGCTAAAACAGCAACAAATGTTGATGGTACCTCAACTACACTAGTACCAGGTCCTGTAACTACTAAAGAAAAGGTTCAAAAGAAGAATGATATGAAGGCAAGAAGTATATTACTTATGGCACTTTCTAATGAACATCTAATGACCTTTAATCAGTACAAAGATGCTAAGACTTTATTTGCTGCTATACAAACAAGATTTAGTGGTAATAAAGCCACAAAGAAGACTCAGAAGACTCTTCTGAAGCAAATGTATGAGAACTTTAGTGCTCCAAGCACAGATTCTCTTGAATTTATTTTTAACAGACTTCAGAAGATTGTAAGTCAGTTGGCTATTCTGGGTGAAAATATTTCACAATAAGATCTCAATTTAAAATTTTTGGAAGTCTGCCTTCTGAATGGAATACTCATGTTGTGGTCTGGAGGAATAAAAACCTGATCTAGCAACAATTGAATCGTTGATGATCTCAACAACACTTTTAAGATTGTTGAACAAGAGGTAAAAATGAACTGCAACTCAACTCAATTCTCAAAATATGGGCTTTTGTGTCATCCCCACTTAAAATCATCAACAACAGGCCAATATTTCAAAACGACTAAGCAGTACTAATGAAGTAATAACCGCTTAAGGAGTTAGTCCTAAACTAACACTCAAGTTAGCCCTGCTAGCAACCCAAGTTAGCATTGCTAAGTACTCAGTGTAGTACTGCTAACTTAAAAAGTGATGACACTATATATGCATATTTGGCCATCAAACCAAACGGGCACAACATTATAGAGGACCTTGAGATCTATGAAGAAGACATAAAAGAGATGGATTTTGAAGTGGTCAGTTAAATAGCTGAGCATGAGGACAAGAAAGTTTTTTCTATGAAACCGGTAGAAAGAATCATCTATCAATCCGATTGATCCATCTGGATATGACAATCCAAAGTGGAAGTGTTGTCATCATTGCCACAAGATGGGACACTTTGCAAGGAAGTGCAGAGGACCTAGAAACCAAGATAACAGGAACATGTTTTAAGACAGCTTTAGAAAGACTATAAATGTGGAAGAAATTTTTTCCAAAGCCATGTTGGCTATTGATGGAGCTGGTTTTGACTGGAGCTATATGGCAGATGATGAAGTCCCACAAACATGGCTCTTATAAATCTTTTTCAAACTCTGAGTACAATAACACAAAACCTTGATCAAAAACCAGTCTAAAAAAGCTTTGAAACTCTTCAAACTCAACTTGATGATTTAAGAATAGAGTTTAACAAATCTGAGTTCAATTTAGCAAATTATAAAAGAGGGTTAGCATCTGTAGAAGAGCAACTTGTCTTTTACAAAAAGAATGAGGTTATTTTTTTTTATGAGCAACTTGTTGTCCCTAAAAAAGAATATCGCATTAAAACTCAGAACATTATATGTCTTAAAACGTGAGTTAGAAAAGCTTAAGCAAGAAAAAGAAAGCAATCAACTTAAAATTGAAAATTTTGATAAGGACATTTAAAGATCTAGACAAATTAAATAGTGGAGTCAGATACTGATAAAAGCAGCAAAGGTCTGGGTTTTGGTAATCTATAATGCAATTTTACCCCCTCCTCCATGTTTATTTTCACCCCCAAACCTTGATTTGTCCAACTCTGGTCTAGAGGAGTTCCAACAGCCTGAGTTTGAAGGCTATGGACCTAAGACTAGTAAAAGAATGTCAGTGTAATACTTCAATGAGGTTAGGGAATCTCCTGATGCCCCAAGGTAGAATTTGTTCAATGATAAGTTATAAAAGAAAATTGTTTTTCCTACTGTTGCTAAGATAGAATTTGTTAGAGCTAAACAACAAGAAAAACCAGTTAGGAAACCAGCTAAGTAACTATATGGTACAGGTTAACAAGGTCCCAGGGGAAATCAAAGAACTGCATAATCAGAAGATCCCAACAGCTAGAAGTGACTTTTGTGATTTGTACAATACAGCTTGTTTTGTCTATGGATGTTTACCCCATGTCAAGCTAACTTCAATTACCATCAAAGGGAAAGGAGTGGTTAACGATAAAATTTATACAAGGGTGAATTACCAATTATTCAGCTAAAAAAAAGGCACACCTTAGTCTCACGAGAAATAATGGCTCCAAGAGTACATTTTAAATGCAAACTAGTCCTAATACTACTTAATACTGCTAGGCCTGTTAATACTACTAGCTCATCCCAAAACTAAAGTTTATAAGAGCTAGCCAATGCACGATTTTCTAAATCAGCACAAATCAACTGTAAGAGGCCATCATCAAATAAAAACAACATTAACTAAAACAAAAAATTTTTTTAGGCCAAAAAGTTAACCTGCTAAAGGAAATTTTTATACTACTTGCAGTCCAAAAACATTAAAAACTTACTGCAAAAGGCCAAATTCCACATATTAATGCTGTCAGGGCAAATCAGGAAATCTTTAAGCCCGCATGGTTTTAGGTTTGGAGACCTTACCAAACTTAATAGTCATTAATTACTTTGAAGAGACCATAAATATGTTAGAGTATGCACAAAGGGCATATCCAGTCAGTGATGGCATTGGGTCCCCAAAGAAATAATTCCTTATTTTTTTGTGCAGGGTCATCCACGAAAAAGAAGATCAAGGCTTATGTTTACAGTGGAATGCCTCAAGTTAACATGAACAGAAATCAAAGTACCTATCACATTAAGCAAGCAGCAATAAGGAATAGACAACATAAATAAGCATAAATAAGCAAAAAATAAGCACTAAATAGGCTAACAGTAAATAAGCTAAAACCTGAAAAGTGAAAACTTACAAAACCCTTTTGCTCAAAACAAGGGCATAAATGCTCTTAAGAGCTTATCAACAAGCTCTAGCTTGTTTGAAAACAAGCTAGTATGGTCTTTTTTTTGGTAAAGGGTTTCCCCGGCAAATATATTAACCAAAATAAACAGTTAAGTACAAATGGAATGTGGCAGAAAGTACCACATTAACCTCAAGCTGCACACAGCTTGTTAAACAAGTGTTTATGACATGCCATAAACACAAAATGAGCCTAGTAAAATACATAAACTAAACTAGACATAAACCAAGATGAGAACATATAATCAAGCGAGCATCCCGCAACCCAGCAGCAACACGATAGGAGCAATAGAGATCCAAGTAAGGCTGCCTCCTTAAAAAACCTTTCCAAAGAAAACCCAGAGGGAAAAACCTTGGACAAGGCAAAAAGAGTACAACCCTCACCTGGTACTCCCATCATGGACAATACAATAGCTTGGAATCTTCCATTGGTCAAGCAGCAAACGAGACTTGGTAGACATCTTCTTGAACTTGAAAGTAACCAACTTCAATCTCACCGTAGAGAAAATAACGTCAACAATCTGACCCGGGGTCGAAGTCTTCTTCTTGAACAATCTACCATTCCTTTCCAGCCAAATGTAGTAGGAAGTAGCAGCAACAACGATCCTAGAGATAATACTGACGACTGTTTTACCCTTAGATAAAGGAACAATAAAAGCAACAACATCGCTAAGATGAGGAGGAATAGCGTCCATGCCGCAAAGAACACGAACCTTAGACCACACCTGCGAAGAAAAAGAACACTCAAAGAACAAGTGATCATGAGAGTCAGGAACCAAATCACACAAGGGGCATTTTAGCAGGTTTAAGTCGATACTCGGACCGACATCCCATTGCCGCAGCCTGTCTTGTGTCTTCAACTTCTGCTGAATAACCAACCACATATGAATGGCATGACGGGGAATACAATGAGAGAACCAGACAACATTATACCAATAAACCATATCCGCCCTAGATCGAATCGTATCCCAAACACAAGCCACCGAAAAAGGTCGCAAAACTCCATCCCTATCCCGCCATAGAATAACATCATCCATATCATCAAGTAACACAGGGACATGTAATTGAGCCAAAAAAGGAAATCGTGATAGCCAATCAAGTGGCCATCTCCAAACACCATCAGAAATAAGGTTACTAACCGAGTTTTCAAGAGAAAAACCCGATCTCACAATATCCCGGTTAGAAAGCAAATCTTTAAGCGGGCACACATCTGTCCATCTATCAAACCAAACAGATGTAGATTTACCATTGTTAATCTTATGCCAAATAAAAGGTCTGATTGTTGATCTAATTTGGAGAAGCTTACGCCATCCCCAACTGGCATCACCTCTACAAGGCACATCCCAAAAACTACGACCTTTAAGCTTATACGTATGAACCCATTTAACCCATAGAGACTCCCTATGAGTGAAAATACTCCAAATATGAGTAGCCATTAAAGCAATATTAAAATCCTCTATTCTACGAATACCAAGGCCACCCTCATGCTTAGGCATGCACACAGAATCCCAAGCAACTTTGGCTTTCCCTTTCTTCATCTCCCCTTGGCACCAAAGAAAACCACGCATAAGCTGTTCTAAATCATGCACAATACGAGAAGGGAGGATAAAAACAGAAGCCCAGTAAATATGCATGGAAGACAAAACAGACCGAATTAATTGGAGGCGACCAGCAAGCGATAAGAACTTATTTCTCCAGTCATTGACCCTACTTTCAAGCTTTTCAACAAGAATTTTACAATCTCGGAATAAAAGTCTGGAAGAAATAAGAGGAACACCCAAATACCTGACCGGCAAAACACCTTCAGCAAATGGCATAGAGTTTAAGATAGATGCTTTAATAGCATTAGGGACATTACAAAAGTAAGCAGTGCTCTTGGGAATGCTAGGAACAAGACCCGAAACCTGCTTAAATTCCTCCAAAGCATCCATAATGACAGACACCGAGCTAGGATGACCACGGGCAAATAAGAAAAGGTCATCAGCAAAACATAGATTAATAATTCTTTGTTGTTTTTGAATTTCGGACCTTACGCTGCAACAATAAGGTAAGAATTTCCATAACAAGAGTAAAAAGATATGGAGATAACGGATCACCCTGTCGCAAACCACGCTTACCCTTAAACCAGCCATGCACATTACCATTAACGCTAATAGAGTAAGAGGCTCCAGAAACACAAACCATAATCCATTGGACCATCTTTGGATGAAAACCAAAACCCACAAGGATAGTCTCAAGAAATTTCCAATCTACAGTGTCGTAAGCTTTTTGAATATCAACTTTAAATGCACACCTAGGAGGACCACGCCTCCTATGATAGTTTCTCATAAGCTCTTGTGTAAGCAAGATATTATCAGAAATCCTACGACCAGGCACAAAAGCAGATTGGTTGATGCTAACAATATCACCCAACCCTTCTTTAACACGATTAGCAATAATCTTACTAATACACTTATATAGAACATTACAGCAAGAGATAGGCATGTAGTCATTGATACGAGCTGGGGTAGTAACCTTAGGAATAAGGGATATAATAGTATGATTTAGTTCTTTAAGAAGCTTACCATTGGAGAAAAAAAATCCCTAATAGCACAAGTAATATCACAACCCACCACATCCCAAGCTTTCTTAAAGAAAGCAGCAGTAAAACCGTTAGGGCCCGGAGCCCTATCATCCCCCATATAGAACATGACACTCTTGATTTCATCATCAGTGACATCACGCACCATACAATTAGCCTTAGAATTATTAAGGACACGTATAAAGAGATCATGGGCATCTAGAGGATTAGAAACTCCTTCAGCTCCAAGGAACTGATTATAGTGTTTAACAAAAGCACCAGGAACCTGATTACCATCATAAAAATTATTAGAAGAATCACTAACAATTTCATTCCTATTTCTGGCGCATTTACTCTTCACGATCTTATGAAAATAGCTCGTATTAGAATCACCAGCCTTAAGCCACTCAACCTTAGCTTTCTGTTTTAAGAAACGCTCCTCATCCAGATGGGCTTCTTTAAACGCAAGTAAATAGTGAGCATGTTCTTCACGAAGGACAGATGAAGAAGGATCCCTATCAATTGCTTTCTGAGCTTCATCAAGCTCAATACGGATCTTATTAACCCGATCATGAAGATTACCATGATTATGAAGTAATTTACGAAAAGGAGATTTCAGCCCCTTTAGCCGTTTCACAACCCGATACATAGCATAACCCTCAATATGAACATTCCATCCAGAATCCACAATTTCACGAAAACCCTCCTTATAAACCAAAAAATTTGAAAACTTAAAAGGTTTTGGTTTCGGCTTTGTAACCATTGGGATTCGAAGAACACAAGGAGAATGGTCCGAGATACGATACGGCTGGAAAATAGCAAAAGACCCCAGAAAATCATCATTGAATTTTAGATTACCCATTATTCTATCGATCTTTTTAAGAATGCCATTAGAGCCTTTTGGTTTCTGATTCCAAGTAAAATGAAGCCTAGTAGAATTAACATCAGCAACCTCCATAGCTTGGACACATTCCTTGAAATCACGCATAGCAACATTCGGCTCATATCCACCCGAAGAATGATCTTCAATATTTAGGGCAGCGTTAAAATCACCTAAAAGAACCCATGGTCTATTTCGCATCAATCCTGCATGCCCAACCAGGTTATTCCAGAGAGCACGACGATCAATATAATAATTATCAGCGTATATAAAAGAACAAAAGAGAGTTTTGTTATCAATACGCGTGTTCACTTGCACATGCATAACCTGATTAGTTTGAGCCATGATCATGACATCAACAAGGTCATCATTCCAGCCAAGAATGATTCGAGAACCTTTATCACAAAGACTCCCATTAGAAGTCCATTTCCACCTGCTACACACCTTCTTACAAGTATCATAAACAACAGCAACATCCACATGAGATTCTAAAATAGCACACACACTCAAGTTATTCTCATTAACCACCTGACGAACCTCTTTTTGCTTAGGGGTTCGGTTCAAACCCCTTATATTCCAGGAAGCAATACTAAACATCAGGCACCGTCTGAGCAGGAGTGCTTGCCCCTGGATTATGATTTAGATTAAGATTTTCAGATTCATCATAAACATTTTCAATATCTTCATCCTCATCCTCTACTTCACCCAAGACTGTAAACGGATTTGGAGAAGAAATATTAGAAATTTTCATCGCACCCGTATCCACAACATCTTTGTCATTCTGCTTATCTATTGAGGTAACCTTATGAGAAGCACCTTCATTGGAGTATGAAGACGAACCAACTTTAGAACTTGTTGCCTCACGGGTACTTCCTCCATCAGAATTAGTCTTGGGAGCTTTTGGTTGATAGTTAAATTGTTTCCCAACTTGAAAACCTTTAGCAACAGGAACCCCTCTAGGAATTGTGTTACCTGCTGCATTCTTCTTATTATTACGCCTTTTGTTCACCACTTGTTGAAACCCGTCATTTGGAGTATTAGTATTTGTCGAATTGTTCACAACCGGAGTATTCACCACCTTTTTAGGACAAGAATCTCCTAAATGCCCAAAAATGTTGCATGTGTGGCACCTAGGAGGCTTCCATTCATATTCAACACGGATAGTTTCCTTAATAAAACCGGGGCCTTCAAGCTCAGGTATACCAATAGTAATAGACTCCGTAAACTCAGCTTCTGAGTTAATCTCAATTAAACAACGAGCAAAACTACTTCTGCCCCAAGACTCCTTACACATCGTAGTTGTATACGAATCAAGCATAATAGGTTTACCAAGATACGATGCAATCAAGCTAATACCATCTTCTTCAAAGACTTGAATAGGAACATCATGGAGTTTAACCCATATCGGAATACGGGTCATCTCTTCTTTTTGCAAACTAGTATTCACGGACCACTTCTTGAGAATGATAGGCGAATTGCGGATCATCCACGGACCCCCTTCTAAAACCGCATCTAATCCAGCCCGGGAATCAAACTTGAAAAAGAAAAAACCCTTTGCATTCATCATTATCCTTTTTAAACCATGTTTCGCCCAATTATTTCTCGCATAATATTCAACAACTGGAAAAGCCAATCGCTTTCCAATGAAATAACCATATAAAGTATGTTCAAGGCGAACACTGACCTTCTCGAGAACTTTACGCGGAATCGAGATATTAACTCCATCAAATACCTTTTCTGACACCATGGGTCGAAAATTAGCCTGTTCCTTTGGTTGGATCACTTTGTTAGTACCAGCTGCTCCGGCATAAGAATTAGGAGTTGAATTAATATCAACTGATTGTGTAATAGGAGCATCATCATCATGTTCAGTAGGAACATTATTATTGTTAGTCAAATTCCACCCAGTAGGCCGAATATAACCAAACTCATTAGCGTCATGAACAATCGAGGACATATTAGTACTCATACCCGGTTGTGTATTAACTTCACTAACCAAATGAGGAGGATCTTTGGTAGACCAAATTCCTTCTTCAACATCAGACTTAGAACCACAACTAGGGTTCATCGTCGACCGTATAGTCGACTCACCAAGACTAGTATAGCTCCTTTCATTGGCAACAGCCTCGGTCGTAGCATCAATATTATTAACATCCAGTTTAGGATCTTTAAGAACAAAACTGCCCGCCATTCTTGATACACTAATACCATCACCCTCCGCCAAGCCTGCACCTTCTTCCACTTCAATTACACATTCCCTACTAGGGTTCACCGTCTAAGACTCCCCAATACTAGTAGGATTTAGCACCGAATCAAATTTAGATAGACCTATAACAGTAGGTGTTACACGCACATAACCTATAGGTTCTGAACCACCAAACTGAGATTGCATGTTTCCTTCAGAATCATTTGAACCATTCTGTTTTGAGCTTTCAGAAACCCTAGAGGCCCTCAAAAAGCAATGGGTTTTCCAACAAAATTCTTCTAGGTTGTACACTGTCATTATTCCGTCCATGTTATGATCAATTACTAAGGAACTAGTTTAAAAACCCTAGCAGGCCACACGTTGAAGCTTGTCGCAACCTCACCCTTACAAGAAAGTTATTCTCCTATTAGCCACTATCCACACAATAATTCATCCCCCTTCAACCCGCTTCTGATCCATAAATCAAATCACAAACACCAAAAACCTAAAAATGCAGAAACCCAACGCAAACAAACAACAAAAAAAGAATCAAGAAATCAACGTCTAAATCACAACGGGATAGGCCCTAGCACATGCTAAGGCACTAAATATATAACTCTTACAGATCTAACCACCTTTCATAATAGGAATTAAAGAGAGATTAGGAAAGAATTAAAACCGATCCAAAAAGATAGGGATTAATTAAGGAACGAATTTAAGGGTTTTAATGCAAACGAAATCTGCTAAAATAAAAAACAAAACCGAAAATTCAAACCTATAGATCTTAAGATCGTCCACTTGTAAGGAACATCAATCAAGGACAATCGTAAGGATCATCAACAAGATTAGGGCCCTAGCAAGATAGATCAAAAGATGGTAGTATTCAAGAAATCGATTAGGTTTTTTTTTGGGGAAGGCAGAATTTTGCCCACACATGAGAGAGAACTAGGGTTTTTTCAACGTAATAAGCTAGTATGGTCATATAAGCCCTTCTAGGTTTGGCTTATCTTCCAAGTTAAGCTAAGGTATTTTTAGGGTGTATTTTTAGTGAATGCCTAAACACTATGAGCTATGTAAAGGTTCAAATTGCTTTAGTAAAATAGTTTAAACAAGAGCTTATAAGAGCTTATTAGAAAATTTTCAAAGCAATAATTCATTAACATAAGAAAAACATAATTTAACATAAAAACTTAAAATTTCATTAAACCATAAAAACGTTTACAATACTTGAAAGAAAGTTACAATAATAAGACTTGATTAAAAACTACACTAAATTACTTGATGCCCTAATGTGTGAAAACACCCTCTATTTATAGCTAAATTGAGAAGCACTAGCTTTGAGGTGTGTTTCTTTTGTGAGAGGGATTGAGCGTGCTCTCCAAGCCTTCAATCTTAGCCATTGAATCCATTTTGTGCTTCTTTAAGCTTCATCATAGCCCTAGATTCTTGTCCATGTCCCATCAGCCAATCAGATATCATGGGATTGCCAGCGTCAGCTTGTCATTTTCTGAGAGGATGTGTTAGTGGGGTGTGAGTTGATTTTATCAGGATTTGCAGGGTAAGATGAAAGGGATGGGTGAATAGTGGGTTTTAGCGGGAGAGGGTACGTTTGGGGTAATTGGGATAACGGTGTTATGGTTTAAGGACTAACGAGGTAGAGGGTTAGGGATTAATAGTGCAAGGAATAAGGACTATTGGTGAAATGGAAATAATGGGTGTTAGTGTATTTGGTTATAGGCTAATGGGCTTATATTTTTGGGCCGGTTTAGTGGTTTAAGATTTGTGGTTAATGGATAATGGGCTGGCCTATTAAAATGAATACATCTTCGGCTTCGATCTCTTGCTCTTTTCTAGTCTCGTGCTCTGTTTTGTCCGTTTTGGCTTTGTTTTTGTCCTTTAGTGAATATCCGTTACATGCACATCATAAATCATAAAACACACAAATACAATGCATTTTTGATATATTTTGGTCATTTTAGGATCGTTTTACTAGGTCAAAGGTATGTGTAATTAAGCACATACCAATATCCGAACTAATATTCGTGCATACGAACAAACTCAATAATCATAATAGTAGTAACAAAAAGTACCCAAGATATTCGTAATCGTTAGGCAGAAAGGAAACTTGCTGACTACGCAACTAAGTCCAACAAAATTGCACATTAGTTAAGAGAATAATTCCCTAACTATACAACTATCCTTATCATGCACACACATATCACAACATCTTACACTGCCACCTTACAAATAAACATCGATCAATGCAATCATGGTCACAAGTCTACGTATGTGATGCCTTTATAATTATGTTGGCCACCCATACTTATAATTGCATCCTTTCACACGTGTACTTACTTCCAAGACTACACATCTCAATGATAACCCACATATATATAAATATACCACATTACACATCTTACACGACTCCATAAAAACGATGTTCCATCAAATCAATATTTATTTATATAAAGATAAAATCAATAACAACAGTAAGAAAACGAAGGTCTGAAAGGGCCCAAAAATACGTAATATCCGAAAGAAATCATCGATCGCAACATGTCGAGGTAAAAGACGGGATAAAATTATGTTGGGCCTCGCTTGGGTTTGACTTTGCTTTCGCAAGAGTTACCCGACTCCACAGGTCCAGGCCTGCTACGAGCTTCTGACAAGAGATCTGAGTCGCTTCCTCTGCGGAATCCTCTAACTACCCTTCTTCTTTCTGTACCTTAAGAGGCTCTTCCTCAATTGGCTCCTCTTATAGATCTTCTGATATTGAGTAGCCTGTAGGTCAAAATAAAACTCTTAGAAAAGTAAGAAATCAAAACACCCAAATAGCTAAATACATAAATCTGATGATGCAGCTATATGCATGACTCCTAGGTTATAGTCTAGGTCAAACCACCTACTTCTCTATAACCAATGGCTCTGATACCAATATGTCACACCCCGCCAAGGCAGAAACGCGAGGCATAACAGGATAGGCATCATCACAATACATTGATGTCACAATAGAGAATAACTTAAATGCATAATCACTTAATAAATCAAAATGTCATGACAACACCTGACATAAGTGGGGACTTAGGTTAATCGAAACACAACGATACATAGTCGTAAAATGAAAATCCAAAATAACAATGTACTAAGTATGAAATTATATCAAACTTAAAATGAAAATATTAACTAGTAAGTCTTCGATGCAGGGAACCTAAAGTCTCACTAGCCAAGAAGTCTCAAACTCTTAAGTCTCGCTAACTTCACCTGAAAATGGATACTCTCAAGTGTCAATATTACGTTGGTGAGCTCGTAGGTTTAAACTTAAAGAAAATAATAAGCTGTGAGCATAAAATAAAAATTAGACAATCGTACGGTTAATAGCATGCATCCTCAGTCTCATATCATAACAATCCATATCACAAAGTAGGTAGGCGTTACCCCCGATCTAATCACAATAATAAGCTAGCATTGTATCCATGTATCAATCATGTATCATCAATAAGAGTTACCATATTTGGCTGGAATGGCACAAGCAACTCATGGATCCATGTATCCACATATGTACTCATGTATCTATATATCCACAAATGTATCATGTAAACTTACACACATAATTGTATCGCATAAATAGCTACATAACCATGTCCAAATAAAACTAATTTAAACCATTTAATCATAGCAAGGAAAACATTTCAAAATCATTTTGTATCCGTTTTCATCCCAAGAAAACATTTAAAAAGGGGCTACGAGAAACTCACCTCAAGCTTCACAAATGCGCACAAAAATCCAAGCAATTATGTACACAACATAATTAACGTGTTACACATGATCAAGGCTTTACGGCCCTATCCATGTAACCTTTCAATTGATGGATACTAATGTCTAAAATATACTTATAAACATCCCATCATGTTCCCATACATTAACTAAACCTTAAACATGTTTTACTTTATTATTCCAATTTCTAGTTTATTGCAGAAATTTAAGGTCACTTTACAAATTTTTATAAAATACTAAATGACTTCCTTTGACCTCCAAAACTCATTTACATCAGCTTCAATGTGTTCTAAACCTACTGGAATTTTTTCTAAAAGGTTTGACAAGCTTTACTATTTTTCAAAAATTCGATAACACAAATTATCCCGAAAAATATCTAATCGCACACTTAAATGTTTGATCTCATTAGGCATATTAGACACTTTGCAAAAATCTAGAAAAATTATTGGAGTTACTAGACACCTAGAACTTACTCTAGTAGCAACCTCATGAATAGAAAAATTGTTTTGATAGAGTTTTTGACCTCACAAACACAACGCAAAATCTGACTTGAAAACATAGATTCGACAACGAATCTTGTAATATTTTTTTTGACTAATTCTACTCACTTTCAATTCATGAAACTGCGTTTTTTAGAAAGAAGACTCTCTGTAGTTAATTTTAGAGCCAAGAAAATCAATCAAACTCATCCGTATGACAGAGTTATGACTCTCACAAGTTGACCTAAAATTCTGCCTAGTTTCAACTCCGAATTTAACAACAATTTAACCAACCAAAGGCATCCATACGCTATTAATTACACCCTAAACATAAATAAATGATCATACCAACATGTTTACTGAGTTTTTATGAAACCCTAATTCCACCAATTAAAAAGTTACAATTAATTAAATTAAAAGAAGTTTAAATAAAAAGGGTTACACGAAAAACCTTTAATACGAAAACACATAAACTTGAGCCTTAATTTTTCTTAATTTTTTTGGTGTTCTTCTTCTTGCTCTTGGAACCAGTGGACACATACATAAGGGGAGGAGAAAAGAATGTTTTAGGGTTTGGGATTAAAAACTATTTATAAGGGATTTTTAAGAGTTTGTTTCCTAATAAAACTTAGACTTCTTTTCTTTTTCCTTCCTTTGAACCGACCCAAACAACACCCTTAATTATATTTTTATTTTTCTTATAAACATTTCGGCCCAATATTTATATATATTTATTTTATATATCTTTTTAAATACTAAATTACATATTTACTTGAAAAACTTTAAATGCTTACACATAAATTCCAACTAGTAAATATTTATTTTACCTATACTTTTCCTCAAATATTTTTATTGCTCACTATATATTTAAATCATTGAATCCGAATTTATTTAATAACCTTGAATCAAAATTAACGATACTTACTACATAAATTGTTTCCAAACGTTATGAATAACAAAATGACAAACGAATGACTATCTCATAATCATCATTTCCAACGAAATGAAATGACTAAATATCTTAACTGAATTTCTCACACATAAAATGCATCTCATATACTATAATTCACAAAATCAAAAGCCACAAATTAAACTTGCACACAAACTCAAATCATATAACACCTAGTTAGGCTAACATTATTGGTTAAACTAACCTGGTTTGATCACGGTTTTCATAAGTTACATACAATACGCAAGTCGAATCGGAAGAAATCTTAACCGAAAGAGGGAGACACATAAGTTTCTGAATCATTCGATTGATGTTGATCCATATGAGTTTAAAAAAATTCAACCAAATGAAAACGAAGACCCAAGACCTGAAACTGAAGATGATCTTACGGGTGATGATTTGAAACAATATGAGGCTGATATCGAAGCAATGAACTTAATTCTAATCTCAATACCAAATGATATCTACAATTCAGTTGATGCATGTCAGACTACACGAGCAATGTAGCTTAGGGTTGAAGACTAATGCGTGGAACTGTGTTGAATCAGATTGACAGGGAGACATGATTTAATAATGAGTTTTATCAGTTCAGTGATGAATCTGGAGAATCTATTGTGTCAGTTTATAATCGCTTTGCACAGCTGATGAATGATTTGGAATGAAACAACATTATTTTTCCCAAAGTCACCATCAATACCAAATTTCTGAACAATCTTCAACCGGAATGGCTAAAATATGTTACAAGTGTTCGTTTGGCAAGAAAACTAACAGAAGATTCATATGATGATTTTTTTGATTATCTTCAACAATATGATAAGATTGTCATTGTTTCTAGAGCGAAGAAGTTAGAAAAGACTCATGATCCTCTTGCATTAGTAGCACATACGAGTTCTTTTTGCTCATCACCTGCTTACTATGTCACACACCCTCTGTTTGTGGTTGACTATGATGATGAATATTAAGGGGAAACATTTCAGAATGATCCATAAGATTCTCTTACTTTTGCAATGATGGTACTTGCTCGAGCAATCACTCAACCTTATTCTACTCCAACAAACAACCGACTTCATTCATCTTTAAACACAAGAAATCAAGCAGTTGTGCAAGACGATAGAGTCAATATTCAAAGCAAAAATATTGGAAATGATGGTAGAATTGCAAGACGCTTGTACAATGTTCATGAAGAAACAACTGAGGGTAGCAATGTTTATAAAGAGAATGAGAATGTACAAAGAAATATTCGAACTTCTTCTTCTGGAAATGTATCAAATGTTCAATGTTACAACTGCAACGAGAGATGCCACTATGCTCATAATTATCTAAAGCCAAGAGTTCGGGATTCTAGGTACTTCATGGAACAAATGTTGCTGGCAAAGAAGGATGAATAAGGGGTCATTCTCTCCAACAAACAACATGATTTTCTTCTCGATGATACTGTTCAAATGGAAGAGCTTTAAGAATTGAGTACAAACATATGCATGATGGACATAATTCAACCAACAAATGTTGATTCTGATGAAGACTCAAGATATGATTCTGCATTCATAAGTGAGGTACAAACACCATCGACAAGCTACATGAACGACGATCATGAACAAACATATCATGAACCACCTAAAATCATTAACTCCACAATTGGTGATGATCAAATTAATAGAAATATTATATTTGATGATCCAAATATGAAAGTTAATATTAGCTGTGTTGATGACGACAAATATGTTCATGATCCATATGAACTAGAACAGTTAGCTTGAAATGCGTATAAAGGAGCTGAGAAGCAACAAGTAATTGCTAACAAAGTTAAACAACAAAATGCTGTGTTAACTAAACAGCTTGAGCAATATAAGGAAAGGGTTTAGTTTTTTTTAAAACACAATAAACAAAACGAATTTTCAAACAAAATTCATCGTGGCTAATCTCAAAGTAAAACGTCTTGAAACTGAACCTCAAAATTAATTCATTCAAGACAGAGATAAAATTAGAGCGTTAGAACAAGAAAGATATGCGTTGCAACTAAAATTTTTAGAACAAACGAAAAAGATTTTAGAATTGCAAAATGCTCAAAGTGTTTTAAAACATAAGATGAATACTGATGAAGATAAGTATCTCGATGATATTTTAAATTTGGAAGCTAAGGTGAAAACAAATGAAAATGTTGAAATCAAAATGATCCAATCTGTACAAGCTTTGTTTGTGCTTGGACTAAAATCTTTGTCATTTTATGATCCAAAAATGAAACATGGTTTAGGATATGAAAATACTTATATGCTCAAGAAAGCAATTTCTCAGAATCCAAAGCTATATGATGCTTATTGTTTCAATAACTCAAAAATGCATGTGAATGTTTGTGATACTGAGGATCCAACCAAGAGTTAAATCAAAACAGAAAATAAATTAAAAGATCCAATTGCTATTGAAAAAAAACATAAATTTCGTTTCATTGATTATAATAAGTTAAATGCTCTTTACGAAACGTTTGTTCCACAAAAAGAACATTCTGCTGAACAAAAATATTTTCCATCTTTTTTATGACTTTTGGAACTTATTCAAATGCAAGTACATCGCGTCCCCCTCCTGCAACAATGCCAAAATCAAGTAAAATACTGAAACATTTTCATAGAATGGAACGTGACTTTGAAAGGTTGTTTACTTTGTTAAAAAATATATCTACTCCAAAGAGTATTTTCTTTACAAGTAAAGAGGACATACTTTTAAATGATTTTTGTTGCAAAGTGGTGAAACCAATTCTTAATGACTTGCATTCATACTTCAAAATTATTCAAAAATGGTCTCCAGAAGAAATAAAAACAATGATGAATGTTTTTGAGTCAATGGAAAGTGATCTTGATGCAACTTGGAAACAAAATGAGATTTTAAACGATCAACTCTTGGAAACAACACTCAAGTATGATGTTGAAAAATGTGTGTTGATGTGCAGTGATTTTGTGAATGATAATCCAAATGATGAAATTGAGAAACTTAAAAGGGAATCCATTGATGTCTAAGAGAATTTACTAAAAAGAATAAAGATTCTTGAAAATGATTTTCAGAGATGTCAAAAACAATGCATTGAGTTTGAATTGCAATTGCAACATCAAAAAGAGAAAACAATGTGTAAAAATTCTTTGAAAATTCTTTGTGACAACTCTTGGTTATCAAAAATGGAGAAGCTTAAGAATGAGAACGTATCTTTGAAATTTAAAGTGAAATATTTGATTAAAGAACATGAAAATATCAAATTGGAATACCAAAAGCATTTTGATTCATTAAAAAGACACATACTCAGACTCATGAGCAGATTAATGAATTGATAGAAAATGTTAATCAAAAGACCTATGCATACGCGGATGTTCGTGCTCAGGATCAAGATCTTTTGATAACAATTTTTGAATTGAAAACAAAGTTAAAAAATGTTGAAAAAAGAAAGTCTGTAAATACTAAGTTTGACAAACCTTCAGTTTCTGGCAAACTTCTCTGTGTTACACCAATTAATAAACAAATCTTTCAAAAGAAAAAGTTTGTTCTAAAAACTGAAGAGAAACATGTTTTGCCAAAAACAATCACTTTACAGACTTCACCTACCAAAAAGAAACAAAGTTCTCAGAACATGAATGTCATAGCACCAGGGATGTATAATGATATCAAATAATGTCTATTTTATAGCATCAGTTATCCCATGTTATTAACCCATTTTGTGTAGTTATTGCAAAGAATTGTTACTTAATCGTTAATATTTGAGAATTGCAGTAATTATGGAGTAATTGGTGAAAGATAGCAAAAGGCGCGCATTCTGAAGTTTAAATGAAGATATTTTAAAAACGAAATAACCAAAATAACGAAGGTCTCGAAAAGTAACAAATCATATATCAAAACTAAGATCTCTAGGGTAAGTCCACACTCAGCACTCATAACCCGAAAGCAACCCCAGCTCCTAGCTTAGATACCTGCCGCAGGAAAAGAAAGTGCGGCTGAGCTTACAAAGCCCAGTGAACAGATATATATAATCGAACGCAAAAGATAACAGAAAATCAAAGGATACGATATAAGGTGCAAAGGGTATCACAAGACATGATCAAAGGAATACAAATATAAGGTAAGACAAATCAGAAGTCAATTCATAGTGTAAGGTAAGATGAAACAAATCAAGTCCAATTACCAAGCCCAAACAAATCATATCATAGTAACCATGGAGTCATGAGCTCCAAAATGTGAAAGACGTGGAATGCACCCAAACATCAGTCACCAAATATACATATATCATAATGTCATAATCCATCGAATACAAAACAAATCTAGGATGCATCCATACGCCCCTTAAACAAATAATAATCTTCATAATGCGCATATAATATCAAATGGGGGACGGTGTGAGAAATCACTCACCCACACATGAGTCATGCCAAAGGTGCATCAATGACACGGCCATGTTACCTTCATGGCTAGGAAACAAATAGTGGCTCGGGTCTCAAACTGAAGGGTTCAAAGCAAAGTCATATCAAAGTTCATTTCAAAGGGATCATAGCAAAGGTTCAATGTCAAAGGTTCAAATATCAAAGGTAGCATAGCAGGGTTCAAATAGAACATAATAACAGATCATATAAGAGAACCAAGATAAAAGGCTCAGAGCAAATGTAGCAAATCACATAAGTAATCAAAGATAGAGAGGAATATGTCATGAGAAACCTTAACGATAAGGTCAGAATATCTGTACCTTATTCCGAAGCAAAGCAATAATCAAAGAAAACACCACAGGAATATCAAAATCACTCCCTCTTGACCGAACCTAAAGAAATGATGAATTCGAATTACAAACCATTCATTTAAGTTATACTTTCTATTTTTAGTAACTTTCCATTTTTAGTAACTTTCCATTTTTAGTAACTTTCCATTTTTTGTATTTACAAGTCAAACCCTTAATTTATACAATTTACATATTTAGCCCTTTTTGTTTATTAATTATTTAAACAATATCTTTAATTATCCATAATTACAAAACAAGTCCTTATAGATTCAAATATGACAAATTCATACTTTATACATTAAATACTAACCAAACCTTCCACTTTTCAGAATTTACAATTTCAGTCCCTCTATTTTAATTAATTAATTTCTAATTACTTATTATATGTAATTAACCATTTTAATCCAAAATAATATCAATATGACATTTTATACCCCCCAACTTATTTTATACAGAATATAATAAGTATAATAACATGTTTAAAACAGACCTCATAGTTTCAGAAATTACAAATCACCCCCTTATACTTTAAAATCAAATCGGCTAATAAATAAATCACTAAAACCCTAATTAAATTTTTCCCCAAACATTTCCCAATTTTTATACAATCATTAGCATTAAAAGAACCTGGAAAAATTATTAAAACCCTAACCCTAATTTTATTTCTTTCCTTTTTCCTTTAATTCGCAATAGGCAAACACAATTAAATCCAAATCAATTATTCGAGCCTCTATAAAAATTATCCAACAATTTTTCTGAGTCATATATGATACTAGTTTATTGACCCGTGAAATTCACGGGGCCTAAATTTAAAACAATTGAATAGTGTTTATATAAGAGATAAATTTGTGATATTATGTAAATAAATGATATGTTTGATGTATGAATATAAAATATTAATGCTACATTATAATACAAAATAAAATTTTGAACCACTATAAAAGGCATTTAATTTTTGTTGGTATACAATTTTGAAAAGATTTTCCTTTGAAAAGAAGTAAAATAATGTAACACTAAAATAAAATAATGTGTAACAACAAACACAATTAGCATTAGATGGCATTTAATAAAGGTTTGATACCAAAATTTACTTTTTGTATTAACACTTATAACCTATATATGTTTCAAAAATACTGAAAAAAAATATATGAAATAAGTTAAGTGTTACTTTTTTTACATCATTTACTACAATAAATTTTAATCTCAATATTAATAAATTAATAAAAACTTTATTCACTTTCTAATCTTCCTAATGTTAGACGTAAAAATACTTAAGTGGCAATTGAATAAAATAAAAAAGAAAATTATTAAAAAAGGAAAAAAAAAGTGATCAACAACCATATATTTAAACAGAGAAAATCTTATTTCCTTAATTAGTGGTTAACTCAAATCTAATTGGCATGTGTTCTTACGGTTTGAAACAGGTCTATTCAACCAAAACACTTTTTGCAAGCATTTTAAACTTTTCTTCAGAAAAAAATAGAATATAGATGTGACTACCTAAATCCTGCTTAGAAGCCTAACTGGTATACTTGTTGACATTCAGTCAAATATTTCAAGAAACCTGTAAGAGCAAGTTTCGATGTTCGTTACTTACTCGACACTAAAATCAATTTATGCTAAAATTGGCCACCGGGAAGCTTATATATGTCAATTTAAGCTTGCAACGTTAACAACTAAAGATACTTTAATTATTCAACATGATTAACCAATTTCGAAATATGTTAAATGATCATAAATAAGCAACTTAGAATAAGGTATGTGATTAAACTTCATTCTTTCCGGAACTATTTATAAACTTGACACTTTTTTTTTCTAATTGCAATGAAATAAATTTTCAATGAAACATGTATCATGTAAAACAATATTAAAAAATGTAGTAAACAAATCAATGATAACAATGAGCATAAAGATTCTAAAAATCTCATGGAAAGTATAATATAGTATGCACAACCTTAACCCTCCATAAAACACCATAGAAAGTATAATACAGTGACCCGTAAAATTCACGGGAGTAAATTTAAAACCGCTGAGCCACCACCTTAATTTAAAACCATGTTTGTTTCTCTAGTATGCACAACCTTAACCCTCCGTAAAACACCTAAGATGTTATAAATACGTGATCCAGAGAGCCATTAAGTCTAGTTGCACACATATTCCTTAATCTCTATGCAAGGCTATCATCGAAGCTATGTAGCTACACATTTGTCCAGGCTGAAACCAATTAGTTTGCCAGTGCGAGCAGTCTCGAAAGTCTTATTTACCTCAGTTCTCAACTACCTAATTCATAAATCAGATTGCCATACAATTTCAAAATTATTATGCCGTAGATGATCATCAAGAAAATCAAAAATTTATAGATATATTTTCAGCAAGACATGACTGTAGTAGAAAATTATCTTTCCAAAATACTCGTTTGTAGCATTTCCCTTTTTCACATTTCCTTCACACACAAACACAAAAACAACAGTAAGCAAATCAAACTTATTTGTACTACTAGACTACTTTCCCTTTTCCACATTTCTTTGAAAAAGTAAAGTAATTATGATCTGGGTCAGCTAGGGGAAGTCAAGTAACGGATCAAAACGGGAGTTTTATTAAACAGGTCTAAACTATATCCGTTATATTTAGATTACTTACAATCATTTTATTTATCTAGAAATTCTAAGCTCTAGAGGCAATCTTTGTGCTAAATACTGATCCCAAATCAAAAGGACAAAATACTCAACCAATTGCAGAAATTTCATTTATTTTTTCTTAAATTCATTATTTAACCTGTTTGACCATAAAGATAAAAACACAACCTGATGGGTCAAAAGTGTCGCATCGGGGTAAAATTAATATATACATGTTGCTCATTCTTTGCATAATCAATTGTTGGATCGTAATCTTAAATTTGTAATCAAAATATACCAGAAATATAAACTTGCTATTAAAATTCAGAATTTGTCATACATACTGATGATTCTTGCATCATACGTTTGTTTTACAGAATCTGGTCCTATTTATACAAAGTGAATAGGTATGATCTAAAGGTTGTGTCGGTTCAAAAATGAACCATTGTGACTCTTCGAAATAACTATCAAAAACAGTTATGTAACTGTTTTGTAACTGTCATTTGGTCCAGCGGGTTTTTCTAGCGGGTTGTGATTACCCGGATTGGGTTTTGGCCCAATATTCTCCCCCGTAATCACAAACGCTGTGTCTTCTGAGATGAGAAGTGCTTCTTGCTCTTTGTCTTTTCTTTTGTCTTCCAATTAGGTGCATTCCTTCACTGTATTTTCTGCTTTCTCATCTATCGTTGTTTCTTGCTTGCCACCGGTTTCTTTCTTGTCGACTCTTGCTTGCCGACTCTTGCTTGACGACTCTTGCTTGCCGTCTCTTGCTTGACGACTCTTGCTTGCCGTCTCTTGCTTGACGACTCTTGCTTGTATAGAAACTATGAAGTTTCTCTTGCTTAGAATCAAAATTGATTCTGATTTCTTGCTCTTGAGTTTGATCAGAAGATCAAAATTCTTGCTTGTTACTGGCCAACTTGCTAACCAGGTTTTCTTGCTTAATATTGACCGACTTGCTAATCAATATTGTGTTTTCCTTGCTTTGATAAAAAATAATTGATCCTTTCTATTTGAATCTTAAGGCTCGGATCTTGCTATGAACCTAAGGATTCGGTCTTGCTATGAATCTCAAAGGATTCGGTTTATTTTACTATGAACCATAAAGGGTTCGGGTTTATCTTGCTATTTTGTATTTGTAAAAGTAAAAATATTTTTCCTTTTAGATAAAAAAATACAAAACTTGATTATTTTTCACCTTGCTTGCTTTAATATATTTTCAAAAAGGTTTTGAAAAATACTAACTTAAAATTTAAAAAGGGGACTAAATTTTCTAAACAAAACTAAAAGGGTATAGAGTAAAGAAAATAAAATAAAAGGGTTAAATAGTATTTTGTTAAAACCTGGTGGGTTAATGAAAAAACCCGTTGTGTGCCCTACTCCTTTTATGTTATTGTGTGCGTACCTTTTTTCTTCTACTCACGTATACATATATCTGTGCCTTTTTGGAGATATCAAGTCTCTCTTTCTTTCTCTATTTCCCTGTTAAATAGAAATGTCTCTTTTTTGAGACCGGTTGGTCTCCGTTCTTCTTTTCGTAACCACGGACTCCCTGATTTGTTTTTGCGAAAACTAGGGTTTCGCAAATTGGGGATCTTGCTAACCGCCTAAGATTTTGGGGCTTTCTTGCTAACTCGAATCGATTCTATGAATCGATTTAGGGTGCGGTTCTTTATTTCCTTCAGGTACGTTCCTTTTTTATTCTGATTTTGTCCCCCCTTTGATGATGACTTCTCTTATCTGATTCGATGTGGGTTCCTTTTTTCTTTTGAATCCTGGTTAAAAACCTGTTATCGTGCCTGACCCTTAATCTAATTTATGGGTTTGTGTTTCTTTTCGGTTTATGTTGTTCTTGACAAAAGGTTTGCAAGGGATGAAACCCGTTGTTGCCGGTGATTCAATCGCCTGGTAGCAATCATTGGATTCGCCTTATATAAAACACAAAAAGTGATTTTGATTGTGTTTGGTTTTGATTTTGCAAAGTGTTTTGGTCCGAAAAAAATGGTGCGGTTTCTGATGATTCAAAACAAGAACTGAGATTTTTTTATAACCTGGTATATGATCTGATTTCTTGGTTTATTCAAAACCTGCTTGATGCCAAATGTTGGTATGTAATCTTAAAATTTGTAATCCAAAAATATACCAGATTATTAATTGCTAATTAAAATTCAGAATTTTGTCATAATACTGATGATTTCTTGCAATCATAGTTTTGTTTTACAGAATCTGGTTCCTCCTATTTATACATAGTGAATGTATGATATTAAAGGTTTGTGTCGGTTCTATAAATATGAACATTTGTGAGCTCTTCGAAATAACTGTCAAAAACAGTTATGTAACTGTTTTGTAACTGTCATTTGGTCCAGCGGGTTTTTCTAGCGGGTTGTGATTACCCGGATTGGGTTTTGGCCCAATATCAATTGCATAATATTGAAGAATTAATATATACCTTCGACTTCTGTTGTAGTACTTTTAAATGCTACTATTAGTGCACACAACCTTTTAAAAATAGTTTTTTTAAATGCTACGGCTACGGCTTCTGCTGTGGCTCCTACTTGGACTCCTGGAAGGGGTTCTTTCATATTTCCTTACCTGCATCCATAAGCTAAACACACAATATTCGAGCTTATGAGAAAAAAACATGTAGCGATGGGGAGGCGTTTTGTAAGTTAAGATATAAGAATGGTAAAGAACATGGTGGCAAGATATTCCTTTTTTAATCTATTGACTCAGCTCGCTCTTCGAAGAGTAAGTATTTTTTCATATAAGTTTTAGATATTTTGGTTGGTTATATGTATAAACGTTTGTCGGTTTTGTCCTACGTATCTGCCTGGCGAAGCAGAGGTTGTCTTCCATACGTGGCTGTTTATTTTGGATGAATAAGCTCATAAGCCGCAAAATAAGCCGAAACAGAAGTAAGCTCATAAGCCGAGTCAAATTAGCTCATAAGCGCAAAGCAGCTACTATGCCATGCGAATGTTAGCGGTAGGTAGGTATGCGATTTTAAGTTATGATTTTTAAAATGTAATGTAAGAGTTTACCTGATGAACAAGCAAAGAGTATACGGGAATATTATTCTCGATGTTACCAATAAGCAGTTTTTAGTGTTTGGGATTTATTGGCAAGTGAAATAAGCTGTTTGGAAAAGCAAATGAGCGATAATAGTTTGCGGACTAACAGTTAGAATCTGAGCCGATGTTTGTAAAATAAGCTCTTAGAATGAGTTGATTTAGGTTGCAAAATAATATTCAGAGTGTTAAATGTGCACAATTCGATAGTATGCATTAGAATTTGAAAAAAATTTGTGTAATTCTTAGTCTGTTCTTCTACAATAGGTGCGCGAAATATGAAAGATGAAGCGGGATTTTTTTGCCGACACAACCTGGATTTTGGACGTCGTGTGAACCGATGAACGCTTTTCATAACCAGGTTGTCCTTTTAGTTACTATATATTATCATTACCGTAATTTGCTGCTGTAATTGTAGTACAAATTAACTAAATGAAAACGAGTCAATGAACTTTATGTTACTTCTCTTATTGCACTACATACACCTTCGGAACCTGAAATTATAACTAAAAACTCTGCTCATCTTTAGCCAGTCCTAAAAATATTTCAAAAATCTGAAACATATTGTTGCTTCTCACTGATCAAATAATATAGAATTTTATGTACCTTGGCAGCACCAATGGAGCTATGGGATGATGTTTTGTGCAGTTGCCTGAAGTGCGAGCTGCAGTTAGTGTGTTTTACTTTTGATTTATATCTACTTTCCTTATTTGAATTTCCATTTGTAATTGATGAGACGTTTGTGTCTTGAACAGGTTCTGAATCAATGTTACAACCTATATCTGCTGGTGGTGTAAATGGACATTCAAATAATATTAGTGGTCACCATGATAACACCGTTC
>BQNB010001384.1:0-98369 GCA_026074375.1 Tanacetum coccineum | reverse complement strand
GACAAAGCAAATGTAGTAGCAGATGCTTTGAGTCAAAAGGAAAGAATCGAACCACTACGAGTAAGAGCCTTGGTTATGACCATTAGCTTGGACCTTCCGTCACAAATCCTTGAGGCTCAGAGGGAAGCAGTCAAGATTAAGAACCTCGAAGCAGGAGATATTGAAGGCATGCAAAATAAATTAGAAGGCCACGCTGATGGAACATTATGCTTGGATAATAGAAGTTAGTTACCATGTTACGGTGACACGAGACCTTTGATTATGCACGAATCGCATAAGTCAAAGTATTCTATTCATCCAGAAGCTGACAAGATGTACCATGACTTGAAGATGTTATATTGGTGACCAAACATGAAAGCTGACATTGCTACATATGTCAGCAAATACCTAACTTATGCTAAAGTTAAGGCTGAACATCAGAGGCCCTCTGGTTTGTTGGTCCAACCCGATATACCAGAATGAAAGTGGGAAAAGATAACAATGGATTTCGTCACCAAACTTCCCAAAACAGCAGCAGGATACGATTCGATTTAGGTCATTGTTGATCGCCTTACTAAGTCTGCTCACTTTTTGCGGATGAAGGAGATGGATTAAACAGAAAAATTGACGAGACTATACATGAAGGAGATAGTAGCAAGACATGGTATACCGATTTCAATCATCTTCGATCGTGATAGTCATTTCACTTTGAGGGTTTGGCAATCCTTGCATAAAGCATTAAAGCTGCACCGTTTGAAGCACTTTACGGTAGGAAGTGTCGTTCGCCTGTTTGTTGGGCTGAAGTTGGAGAAGCACAACTTACCGGACCAGAGATTATTCATGAGACTACATAAAAGATTTTCAAGATTAGGGATCGCATGCAAGCTGCACGTGATCGGCAAAAGAGCTATGCTAACAAGAGGCGTAGGCCCCTTGAGTTTGAAGTTGGAGATAAGGTTATGCTTAAGGTCGCGCCCTGGAAGGGTGTAATGCGATTCGGAAAAGGTGGAAAGTTAAACCCTCGTTATATTGGACCCTTTCGAATCATAGAAAGGATTGGTCCAGTAGCTTACCGTTTAGAATTGCCTCAAGAACTTAGTCGAGTACACAATGTGTTTTACTTTTGCAACCTAAAGAAATGTTTGTCCGATGACACTCTCGTTATACCCCTGGAGGAAATCCAACTCGACAATAAACTCAACTTCGTCGAAGAACCCGTTGGAACGCACGAAGAGGCCCAGAGTACACGTGGGAACGCGAGGACTAATTCAAGAGCAAGTACCCTCACTTGTTCGAAAATCCAACAGCTCCTACAACGTCTTGATTTCGTGGGCAAAATCTTCTAACCTGGGGAGGCTGTGGCACCCCGTAAGAAAAATTAGATTCTCTTTTCGTTAAGTAAAAGTCATGTACTGAAAGTTTGCAAATTTACCGTTAATTTCAACGAGAAGTCATTTTATGATCGTCATGCATTACTTTTTGTCATGGAAGGTTTGATTTGCACGCGAATATCACCATTATTACTCTGTGTCTAAAAGGATATTTTAGAACGCGTAACGATTACTTATCTCACTTTTGTGAAACGAGGCCATTTACTTGTATCACTTTATAAAACCACCTACGTTCAACTTAATAACCATGAAAACCTTTAACTAAATTCAAAGGAAATATACACATATGTAAGCATATAAAAACCTATATCAGATATATACATATAAATACATATAGCAACCAATATATAATGAGAAAACACTATCATTACAAATCCTTACACGCTACCCTACCCATTTTCTTATTTTGAAAATTTCTATCACATGATACGTATTATACAACTGATACAATTTCAAATGGAAGGAATAGTAGAGATTCTCTAATAGTATTATGAAAAGAAAATGATGGCTAACAGTATTAGAATCATCACCCTGGTGCAACAATATGTATAGTATATATTCACATGTAATATATCAGTGACTAAGCCAACGATTTGAGTATAAAAGAGGAACCGTGCATGAACAAATGCATCACAACTAAAATCTGAAAACAATAAGTAAACTATACGGTTCGAGTTCAAGTTTCGTTGAGTGCAAGAACTAAGTGGGCGTCGGCTTAGAAGGAGTAGCAACCAAGTATAGTTTGACCACCATCTTCTCTTTCTCTCACCGTCATTCGACAAGCTTGGACCTCGGTAAGTCGACTTCACCATTAATGCTTGTCATAAGTATGATAATCATGAAGTCACACGTCCTTGGTTGCCATTATACTCTGATATTTTGGGGGTGTGACAGATTGGTATCAGAGCTCTGAGTTATAAACAACTAGGTTGCATTAGGTAGCACTAGACTATAACTACTTATCTGCTTAATATGCTTATTATGCTTCTATTGTCTGTCATTCTGTAATCATGTACGAACTCGGACTTTTCTCACTACTACCCTTCTGGGTCGGGGCGTTACAATTTATGGTATCAGAGCCAGGTTAATCATGACGAGGTCTTATGACCTTAGAGCTTAGGCTATGACCTGTGAGGATTGGGTAGACATTAGGTTCCTTCTACGTAACTCTCTTCCGTAACCCATCTTGTTTTCGTTTGCTAATCGTTTTCTCGATCGTTCAGATGGTGAATACCGGTAATAGTACTTTCTACAGGTATTCTCTACATTTATGATCGTACTGTCCTCGTTTTATTTGATACTAGGGCTACACATTCTATAATATCTACCACATTTGCTAAAAAACTTAATATGAATCCTACACCATTAATCGAACGTGTAATCATTTTAACCCCAATGAAAAACCATATGCTTATTGATCATGAATATGTTAACTGCCCTTTACGTTTTGATGATCGTATTCGTCCTGCGAATTTACTTCCTATCCCTATGTTCGACTTTGATGTGATTCTTGGCATGGATTGGTTGGCTTCTCATCGAGCTACCATTGACTGCTATGCTAGGACTGTGATCTTTGGTAACGTTCGCCAACCTGAATTTGTTTATCATGGTTCCTCACCGCTTAAGTCCGTTAAGCTCATCTCTGCTATGAAGGCACGTACCTTGATTTCTCATGGGTGCCAAGGTTTTCTGGCTTCTGTTATGGACACATCTTTGGAGAGTCCTAATATTGAAAATCTTTCTGTTGTTCGTGAATTCGCTGATGTTTTTCCCGATGAACTTCCTGGACTTCCTCCGGCTAGAGAGATTGAATTTGGCATTGAGTTAATTCCCGGTGCTGAACCTATCTCAAAGGCTCCGTATCGTATGGCACCTGTTGAATTGAAGGAGTTAAAGGAGCAGTTACAAGAGATGTTGGAGAATGGCTTTATTAGACCCAGTGTTTCTTGGGGAGCACCGGTCTTATTTGTTAAGAAAAGGATGGGAGCATGCGCTTGTGTATTGATTACCGCGAACTCAATCCGTATTACGATCGTAACCGCTATCATCTTCCGTGAATCGACGATTTGTTTGACCAACTGCAAGGGGCCAAATATTTCTAAGATTTGATCTGCGGTCTGGTTATCACCAGCTTCGTGTAATATGAGCCGGATATTTCTAAACTGCTTTTTTCGAACGCGTTATGGCCACTACGAGTTCTTGTTATAGCCCATCGGTCTGACTAATGCTCTTTCCGGTTTTATGGATTTGATGAACCGTATTTTCCACGAGTACCTTGATAAGTTCGTTATTGTTTTCATCGACGACATCCTCGTTTACTCCAAGTCTGAAGAAGAACATGAGCGACATCTACGGATTATGTTGGAGATTCTTAGACAGAAGAAGTTGTATGCGAAGTTTTCGAAGTGCGAGTTCTGGTTACAGCAAGTCGCTTTCCTTGGTCATATTGTATCTTCAACGCCAACATTATGGATCCATCAAAGGTTTTGAGGCATCACCAAATGGCCAGACCTACTACGGTGACGGAGGTGAGAAGTTTTCTGGGGCTTGCTGGCTATTACCGACGTTTGTTGAGGGTTTCTCCCGATTAGCTTTACCACTTACCCAGCTGATGAGAAAGGGTGAGAAGTTTGTGTGGACGATGAGCGTCAGGAGAGTTTTTGAAGGAAGTGAAAAACGGAGATTTGTGTGTCTGCTCCGATAATTGACTCGTTCCATCAGGTCCCGGTGGTTTTTCATATATACAGTGATGCATCGAAGAAAGGTTTGGGTGTGTTTTTGATGCAACATGGGAAGGTGATCGCCTACGCTGCAAGACAACTAATACTTATGAAGTAAGATTAACCAACCCAGACCTTTATAGCTGCCGTGGTATTTGGCATTGAAGATCTGGAGACCTATCTGTATGGTGGAAGCTTGGTTATATATTTACAGATCATAAGAGTCTCACATATATTTTTACTCAGCGAGAACTTAACATTAGACAGAGAAGATGTTTGGGAACTTCTGCAAGATTATGACCTAACATCCAGTACCATCCGGCAAGCTAATGTGGTTGCCGACGCAATAGTGAGCAAATCTAGTATGATAGCTTGTTTTGATTCCATAATCCTTCCGTGATTTAGACTTTGGATGTTAGCTATGTGTACAGAGGTTCGGTGGTATTGGTCAAGTATTGAGGATAGAGTCTAACCTCATGCTAACAGATCAAAGAAGCTCAAAGGACGACGGTGAGTTTGTGGGCTATTGTGGCAGAATGTGACGACGTAAACATACTGTATTCAGTGTTGATGGATGACGGTGTTGTGTGGTTTGAAGATAGGCTATGTTGCTCCTAATGATCAGGCACTTCGCTAGAAAGGTTTGATGGAAGCTCATAGTTCTCCAATTACTATTGCATCCAGGTTTTCAACCAAGGATGTACAGAGATTTGAAACAGTACTTTTGGTGGAACGGCATGAAGCAAGATGTGGCTACGTTTGTATCCAAATGTATGACTTGTCAGCAGGTCAAAATCGAACATCAGAGGGCTAGTGGTTTGTTACAGCCGTTGGAGATTCCTATGTGGAAATGGGATGATATTTCCATGATTCTTTACTGTTTGGCTACTACACAGAAAAGACATGATTGCGATTTGGTGTGGTTGTATGACCGATCTAACCAATTCTGCTCATTTCTTACCTATTCGAAGAACTATGTTAAAGTAAGTGTAGTGCGTAGATTTTTCGATGATGAAATCGTTAGACTGCATGTACACCGACTCTATTGTGTCCGACAGAGATCCGAAGTTTACATCTCGTTTTTTGAAGGATTACAGAAGCTTGGAGCTCGTCTTAAAGTTCAGTACAGCATTTCATCCTCAAAACGAATGGTCACAGAGAGGACATATCAGACCTTGAATATATGTTGAGGGCTTGTTGCGTTAGAATGGACAAGTTGCTGGGAATGAATATTTGTGCTTGGTGAGTTTGTGCCTACAATGAATAGTTGGCATCTAAGCATCAAGGTAGCACCTTTCGATCTTTCGTATGGTAAGAAAAATGTTCGAGCACCTATTTGCAGGGATGAGTAGGTGAAACTTTTGATTGAAGTTCCGGAGCTCATCGAGATTACTAATGAGAAAGGGCTGTTGCTAGGATAAGATTGAAAGAGCTAGTTCGTGACAGGAAGAGTTATGCAGATAAGCATGACGTGACAAGATTCAAGTGGAGATAGTAGTAATTATGAAGGTGTTTCTGCATTCAGAGAGTTAAACGTTTGAGGATCAAGGGCAAGCTCAGTCCTCGATTCATTAGTCCGTTGAGGATTTTGGAACGAATTGGAGAGGTTTCGGTATCGTACTGGCGCTCCTCCGCAGTTATCGCACGTTCACGATGACTTTCAATGGTATCTCTATTGAGGGGATACCATTATCATCCATTTATTGTCGCATCTTATCCTTTTGATCCAGATTCAGCCAGATATGTCCTTTGTCCGAGGAACCTTAATCCATTCTGGATCGTCCAAGAGAGAGTCATGAGAAACAAAGATATTCCTTTTGTGAAGAATCTTTGGAAGAATCGAACCCAGAGCGTAGAGGCTGACATGGGAAGACCGAAGAGACTATGCGAGCTAGTTACCTCATTTCTTTGTCTAGTTCGGTATGTTTCGTTTCGTTCTTCACCCATTTTTTTTTTTTTCGTTTTCATCTGGTTTTATTTCAATTTTTCGAGGACGACATTTTTTAGAGGGTAAGATGTTGTTAAAACTAAAAATCTCAATAATGTGTAAAAATTACCAAAATACCCCTAAACCAAGAAAATTTTCATAAAAGCTTAAATAAGAATTCATTTAAAGTTAGAAATTATAAAAATGCAACATATGACAATTATGAAATTTTGTAAGATTTAAAATACCTTATGTTATACAAGAAAAATAATTAATAATTGTATATAAATATATATGCCGAAAATATGTATATTTATTTATTTATATAATACAAATTAAATAAAATAAAATATGGATAAATATAAAATAAATTAGGCAAAGTTAAAATCTGATTTTATCTCTTTTGAAAGCCCAAATAACTCGGCAAAATATTCTTAGTATATTCTTTATACATTTTCATTTGTTAAATCATAAAAACAAAATAAACCGAAAACCCTAAAATCTAAAAGGAGGCGGCATAAAATTTTCCAAGGGCAAGAACGATTTTTCTAAGGTGATTTGAAGGTCAAGGATTGTGGGAAAAATAGTGGGAAGATTGTTTAAGGCTTGGTTCGATTTGTGTATTTGTATTTGGACGTAATTAAGCAACCGGGTTCAATAATTCATTAAATCATCAAGAATCATCAAAGGTATTTTTTTATCTCAATTTTCATCATATTAATTCGTTCTATGCATGAGAAAAATTATCATGCATGTTATTTTGATTTTATAAATTAAAACATGTTCGAAACCCTAATTTTTAGCTAATTATGAAATCGGCACAAATAATATTTGTAAAATTGATTTTACATTTTTCTAAGGTTTTTTATATCATATATGACTCAGATCAAATGTTGGAAAAATTATAAAGATTCGAAATAATATTTTGGGATTTTAACTTGGTTTGCCGATTTGAATAAAAGGAGAAAAGGGAACGAAAAATGTTTTAAATGAATTAGTGTTAGGGTTTGGCTATTTTTTCCAGTAAATAAATGCCAATGATTGGGAAATAATTGTGTTTGTGGTTTGGAAAAATCAAATTAGGGTTTTGTGGATTTAATTGATTTGCCGAATTGATATTTAAAAGTATAAGGACTTGTTTTGTAATTTCTAAAACTATGGGGTCTTTTTAGACATGTTCTTATATTTAATATATTCTGTATAAAAATAAGTTGGGGTGGTAAAAATGTCAATTTGATATTATTTTTGGATTAAAATGGTTAATTACATATAAAATATTAATAGAAATAATTAATTAAAAATAGAGGGACTAAAAATTGTCAATTCTGAAAGTGGAAGGTTTGGTTATTATAATGTATAAAGTATGAATTTGTCATATTTGAAATCTATAAGGACTTGTTTTGTAATTAATGGATAATTAAAGATTTTTGTTAAATAATTAAATACACTAAAAGGGCTAAATATTGTAAATTGTATAAATTAAGGGTTTGGACTTGTAAATTACAAAAATGGTAAGGTATAATCTGAAAGTAAAAGTGAAACTTTGATAATTAACTATTAACCTGAAAATTGTTGATTTTAGTATACTAAACCCTAAAATATGGAAAGTTGTCATATGTAACCCAAACTTGTAAGCGTCTACAAGTTTAAGTCCCTAAACTAATCAAATATCTTAATAAAAATCTCAAATGATGAATATTTACTAACTTTGGAAACTTACTAAAAATAGAAAAGTTACTAAAATTGGAAAGTATTTACTAAAAATGAAAGTTACTAAAAATGGAAAGTTACTAAAAATAAGAAAGGTATAACTTATATGAATGATTTTGTAATTCTAATTCATCATTTCTTTAGGTTCGGGCAAGAGGGTGTGATTTTTGATTTCCCTGTGGTGTTTTCTTTGATTAATTGCTTTGCTTTCGAATAAGGTACAGATATTAGACCTTATCGTTAAGGTTTCTCATGAACACATTCCTCTCATCTTTGATTTACTTATGTGAATTGCTACATTTGCTTTGAGCCTTTTATCTTGGTTCTCTTATATGATCTGTTATTATGTTCTATTTGAACCCTGCTATGCTACCTGTGATATTTGAACCTTTGGCATTAAACCTTTGCTATGATACCTTTGAAATAAACTTTGATATGACTTTGCTTTGAACCCTTCAGTTTGAAGAACCAAAGCCACTTATATGTATTCCTAGCCATGAAGGGTAACATGGCCGTAGTCATGTGATGCACCTTTGCATGACTCATGGTGTGAGTGAGTGATTTCTCACGCGTCCCCCATTGATAATTATATGTGCACTAATGAAGAATATTATTATGTTTAAGGGGCATATGGGATGCATCCTAGATTTGTTTGTATTCGATGGATTATGAACATTATGATATGGATATCTGGTGACTGATTTTGGGTGCAATCCACGTCTTTCACATTTGGAGCTCGCGCTCCCATGGTTACTATGATATTATTGTTTAAGGCTTGGTAATTAGACTTGATTCGACTTTCTGATTCATCTTATCTTACACTATGATTTGATCTTCTGATTTGTCTTACCTTATATTTGTATTCCTTTGATCATGTATTGTGATATCCTTTGTACCTTATATCGTATCCTTTGATTTCCGTTATCTTTTGCTTTCGATTATATATATCTGTTCACTGGGCTTTGTAAGCTCAGCCCTCCGCACTTCTTTTCTGCGCAGTATCTAAACTAGGAAGCTGGGGTTGCTTTCAGCTATGAGTACTGAGTGTGGACTTACTCCTAGAGATCTTAGTTTTGATATAATGAATTGTTTTTCTTTTCAAGACATTTGTTTATTCGTTTGTATAGTTCTATCTTAGAGACCTTATGTACACATTAAGTCAGTGTGACTTTATTCCTTTGGTTATTTATTAAGACTTCCAGCTGTTTAGCTTGTGTAATTATTATTATGCCTTTTATGTCACAGCATATTTGTAATACTTCAACCCCGTTTTGGGTCCGGTGCTTTACATTTGGAAATTGAGGAAAGACTTGTGTGATGGATCTCGTTGATGCCCACTTGACTTGCATCTCTTCGTTAAAATCAAAAGGGAGTGTATTAAAGAGAGTGAATTGAATGGTAGTTTAGTCACACTCTAAAAGGAAATCTGCTTTGGCTGAGTGCCTGTGAATGGGAATTAGCCCTCAACCAGACTATAAATACATATTAAAGCAACCTATCTCAATCAGCTATGAGCCATATGGCAATTCACCACTACAATCTTACCGGACTAAAGATCCTATCCCTCTCTACCTTACCAGGACTCTACCTAAGGCCTAAGTAAGGTCGACTGAGTCAACGAGTTAAAGAGGAAAACACAATACAAAACAAAAGAACAGCCCGTGCTCTCTATCTATCCAATTTCTTACTGAACTTTACTTATCTTTGAAATATCCACCATACTGCGATGGGACTGAGTCTGGTCGATTCGGCTAGATAGCTCAGAGTTAAGGGGTGTAAGGGGAAGGAGTGGTACCATTTTCATCTAAGCAAATTGAGAAGACATAAATATCATAAGTAACAATCGCGCAAAAGCCATAACACAAGTTCTTTTTTATCATTTGAATTTCTCAAAAAGTCTTTATTTCATTGACATTTTTGATACCATCTTAAATTATACCATCCAATTACTTTCCGGATTAGCATTACCTGCGGCTCTCCAAATCTTAGCTAGCTGGCGAGTCGCCCGGCTACGCAATTTAACAATCCACAACTATACGGAGAAAGTGGATGAGTCAGTTGCAAATACCATAAAGTAGCAGTTGAGCGAAAGAGTCATAACGCCGTTGTTTACCAATAATAACGTGGTGTTGCCGCCCAGAAAGAATGCCTATGACGCCATAGTGATGGGGGGCAACGTGCAATTACTTGCGGCGATGTATCACTATCTTTGTTGGCTGGGAGTGGAAAGTAATACATACCTACTATTACTAGAAACTCTCGATTTCTTATGAATCCATGTGTGAATTTGAAACTTTTTTTGGTATTTATCGTGTTTTGTCTAGAGGAAGGATCCAAATGCCCCATCAATAATGAGGCTTTCCGGACCTTCCCCAATCTCACTCCCCCTTTTTCAAAAAGAAGCCGCACAACAAGCCTCGTCTTATAAGGAATAAAAAGAAAGAATCACAAATTTATGACAAAACCGTCTAATGGCTATTCCTCCCCTAACCACAAGGATATAGGGAATCTATATTCATCTTTGGTGCATTGCTGGAAGTGATTGCACAGCTTCTCAATACTGCTTCGTATGGAATTAGCAACACCCGGTGATCTAATTCTGGTAGGAATCATCAAACTTTAATAAGTTTTAATACCGGCTCACGCTTTTAATGATATTTTTTAACTGTTAAGCCGACGATGATAGGGTGGATCTCGTAATTGGTCTGTTACCAGATCTGATAGGTGAGCCTTACATGGCATTCCACGATTACATAATATTTCAATCTGGTTGTTGCCAACCAATTCACTTGCTCCTAAAGCCCATCCTTAGTATAGTTGGTAGTGGCACAGGTGTGGATGGTCTATCCGCCCTTAGTTTTATTACCAGCCCATTCTGGAGGAGCGAGTTGATTCACAATTTCTAGTCCTCATCTATCTGGTATTTCATCCATTGTTAGGTTCTAACATTTTATAACAACTATCTCCACATTCGTTGTAACCTAGAATGACTATAGCATAGACCATCCCTATTGTGTGGTCCCATTCTAGTGACACATTCTCACTATAATTATCACTTCCGGTACTGGCAGGGGCAAAGTACCATGTATTAACCGATCAAAACTTAATACAACCTGCTTCTGATCTCGCGATAGGAGGGAGACCGCCGATATTATACCCAACAATCCTTCGGTTCTTCGTTATCCAGAGGTGTATTATTCCCATGTATGCATGACCATTATCATAAGTAATATCTTTCTACTTTTTCGAGAAGACTGGTCTTCGGGTAATCTAGGCATGTTTATGCCATGATCAGTATAGGGTTCTTGGATCTCTTTTTGGCACATCATAAGTTTTTACTGTGGGCTTAGGACGTTGTACCCGAGCCTACTTCACCGCATCTACCATGATCATAGCTGTCTCCACTGGAATCAAAATCTTTAGTTGGATCACTACCATGTGGGTGAGGTGGGGGGGGGGGGGGTTCGATACAATACAAAAAACCCATGTTATTTGCTGTAGGGTCCATATTTTTGTTCACCATATGGACTCACTGGAATAGTTCCGAAAAATCTGTGTAGACAGTTCTCTACTGATACTTATTAGTGTGTGTGGCACATTTCCATTATATTACTTTCTATGGGAGCCGTTTTGCTTTATCGCATGATTCACAGTGGGTAGATTGTAAAACTTTGGTCGAACAAAATCCTCGAAACTTAGTCAAATCCATTTTGTATCACTTTTTGGTTTAGGGTTAATCCGACCTTCTTTCCCACGGCATATTCTTAGGCTTTCGGGTATGCCACGTCACATTCCAGATTATCCAGAGCTTAAGCTGGATGGACTGCCCTTAGCATTCTGGCCTTATATTATCATGTAATTAGGATTTGTTGTTTTCTTCGTGTCCGTAGTAATCACTTTCAAGCAGTGGAAAACCACAAAAAGCGCTCCAATCTTGGGCTATTGAACAGAATCCAACACACCGTAATGGATGGTACAAATTCCTCCAGCTTTTCTACTTTTTGAGAAACTTCCAGCTATCAAGGAGACTAAAATCTTTGTGAATAAAAGAAAACAAAGGGTCGTCGATTGAACACTACTAAGAACCTGAACATAACTTTTTCAGAAATTGAAAACAGATCAGACGACCTGGTCCTACGAGAATCTATTCTAACATCAACGAATTCCAATTTTAGGCGTGATGGTGATTGAATTATTTAGACACTCTAGGTAAAATGACATACCGAAGGCTATATTCAAAAGGAATCAAACGGATCAATTTTGTGTTTATATATTTAATGCTTCGTTATATCCGAATAAGATCCTAAATTGACTATTTGTGAAAAAAAAGAGAAATGGCTTGTAGTAACCATCTCACACCGTCCCTCATTAGTTGAGTACTTCAATGGAGGTTTTCCACGTAATGAAAGAAAAAAAAGAAACTGGTTCATGTAAGTAATGGACGTCATGGTTCACACAAGATCAATAGGAATACCAAAAGGATCTTATTTCATTTTACAAGCAAGCTTCAACAATACGCATTATGACTGTTACAGATGTAAGGGGTTGGTGTTATTTAGCATCCGCCGGTACTTGTCGATTCCAGTGTTACAGAGAAGCAGGACAACCATATGCTGCTCAAACCTGCAGCGGAATGCTATTCGTACAGATAGTGGAGGCAAGGTGACACAACGATCGGAATTTAAATGAAAAAGGCAAGTCTCGGAATCCTAGCTTCCAAGGTCAGTAATGCCCTGATCCAGAAGACCGTTCGACACCCTACTTATGAAGTCATCCTCCCTTCTGTTCCTCCCTGATTAATATCCCTAACTATCTCTATCTAATTCCGGGATAGATCATGAAAGATGTTTGTCTTGAATTCCGATAAGGAATATCCATTTATAAAGCGGGTGGCAGGAAGAAATCACTCCTGATGCTATCACAGTATATATATTAGTTAGAGCTAGGGGCAGTCCATCAATTCCTGCTTAACTTACTTCAACATACGAAAGAGCAGCCGTTTTTTGTGACATCATATCGACTATCTTTCAAGTTCAACCCGCTACCGCCAATATAACTCGTTAAAGATTTGCTTGCCGACAATGACAGGACAGGAAATAGGAGATCGCCCAACCTTCTAATTTCTCTTTCTGAAGCAACTATACAGATGGGCAGCTTCCCTACCCACTGGGGATTTTTTTTCCTCGCTCTAACTTCGGATCCTTGAAATAATCCCCTGTTCTATGATTTAAGGGTTAGGAGGTATTCCTTATTAGCAGATCCCCAGCTATTTAATCTGGTGTCGTCGGGGGCTACTTCTTTTTTCGAAATGAAGAAGAATAGCATAGTCAAAGTAGGCCAAGTCGGTAGCCTTTTCTAATTGTAGGGATTAGAAAAAGGCTAACTAGTTGTTTAAAAGGAAATAGGGGTTGTTTCGGCTCTTGAAGTAAGGGGAGAAGGGCTGAGTGCCAGTGAAATGATTTTTGAGACTTACCCCACTCAATGGAAATTTATTTAGGCAAGATCCCACGTCCAAGAGTCTGATTCTGCTTTCACTCTTATCAAGGAAGGAGACCACCAAACCAAAGGGTGATGTCTTGCGTTGCTTATCCGTAAGAGATGCTAGTCTTTTTGTAATAACTGCTCTGAAGATGTTTTTAGGAATAAGAAAAGACGGTGCTCTTTCAATAGCTCTTTGTCTATTTGCTTGCGATAAAGAAAGAGTGAATTGATCCGAGCCAAGTAGTTTGGCTAAGCCGGAAAGAAAGAGTTAGATCCTCTTGATGAAGAGAATGCTGCAAGTCCTAATCAAACAACGCAAGGTCAAATGATTTTTGCCAAGGCACAAGCATAAAGTCTGCAATAAACCTTCAGTTTTTAAAAATTTGGTCCTCCCCCATGGCCCCCCCCCCCCCCTAAACCTCGGCCCCCCTAATGACCCCCCCCCCTTTTAAAAAAGGGGGGTTTTTTTTTGGGAAATATGGGCCCACCCCCCACTATCCCCCGCCCCCCCCCCCTGCCTTTCCCCTAGTTCCCCCCCCCCCCCCCCCCCAGAAAAATAAGGGAATTATTAAAATTATTATTTATGGGGGGAAAAAAACAGAAATTGTATTCTATTATTATTTTTTGGGGCGGGGGGTGGGTTTTTTAAGGTGGGGAAAAATTAGAATGAAAAGTTTATTTTATTTTTTATTATTGAGATGGCCCGCCCCCCCCGCCCCCTTTTATTTAAAGCCCCCCGATAAATAGAAATATTTATATTTTTACATTTTATTTGTGAATCAACAACCCTAAAAAAATAGAAATTATTTTTTATTTTTTTCCCGAATAAAGGAAGTGCGTCGAGAAAGGGAAAGGCCTTTCCTAGTACCATGAAAGAGACAATAGCCATCGCCTGCTAAGAAGAATCTCTTAGTAAAACGATTCAAGACTAGATTAGAGCCCGGGTGCCCATTAAAATGTAGCTTTCCAAACGAGTTTTCAAGAGATGAGAAATACCAGGCATTTGAAGTCACCTCGGGGAAGAAAATTCCATTCACTTGTGAAACTACTATGAAGAATAGCTTTTTCCTCTGAATCCGCCACTCTACACTCTGTTTGGGTAGGGTTGAACAAGAAAGTCCAAAGCAAATCTCCTCAACCAATAAAGAGAACTCCGGCTAGAAAGAGAACTCCGGTATCTTCTTTTTTCTTCTTAAGAACCCGAAGCGAACTAATCCGTCTTGGTGCAGCCCTAGTCTTGATCGATTGGCTACCGTGTGTCACTCAAACTAAAAGAAAAAAATGGAAATAGTGAATCAGATCTAGATATTATCATCCCTCTATCCTGAGAGATATGCCCCTATGAGCGACTATTCTGATCTTTATATGTTTTGGCCACGTGCGTTTCCGCTAAGAAGAAGAAGGTTTGGATCTTTAAACCTTAAGAGGATGCCATCGAATGTGCTCTTGGCGCATGTGAGGGTGATGTGACCTAATGTTTTATGTCCATAAGATAGCCTGAAAAACTTTTGGTGTTCTATAATTCACCTCCGAATCATAGTAGATAGGGAACAGCTTACTATTTTTCTCTTCATAAAAGACTGATGGGTGAGCACGAGGTCAAATTACTACTAGAAAGAAGAGTTGTAAACTATATGGCTTCTTTTTCTATTTAGGGTTTTTCGTTCCTTCTCTTCGATATGTGAATAACGATTGAAATGATAAAAATCCTCTTTATACTTCTTGTGTTTAGCGAAAGAACTACCTAAGCATATCCTTTTTCTGATCCAAACTTCTTTGTTCTTTTCTAAGATTTCGTCGTGCATATAAGAACCACTGTTGCAAACATGGGTCTTTCAGTAGTAGGAGGCATCCCCTCTTATTTTAAGTCAGCGAACATTCCGTTTCGGTTCTTCTTCACATTCTACCGGGCTATCTAGGAATTTTCCTATGATTTTAGAAACTAAAATTTTGATATAGAAGGATCTCCTTATTTCTGAATAGATTATAGCATCGTTTTCATTCAAAGATATGAAATCACCTTGGGAAACTTGAACAGAAGTAATGCTGACTATTACATTATTCCCACAAAGCCTTCGATGAACTTATCGGCAGCCTAGCTTGAGGAAGAGTTTCACTAAAATGGAGAGACGAACTGAAATAACGACTGATCTTGTTTTTCTGGATTAGTTGAAAAAGGTATGTATGAATTCGTTCTGTTCCTTCTATTCAATCTCAGTGATGGGTAAATCTCCATGAAAAAGGGGCAACTTTCGTGTAGTTTATAATTGGATGTAACTATTTAGATTTTTTCGAGAATAAATCATTCTCTTAATAGATCTTGTCTTGTTCCTCAATCTTCAAAGAATGCGGCGTTGTATTATTGTAAGTTCCTTGTTCCAAACATTTCCTTCAAGTAGACGACAAGTTTTAAATTTGAATGAAGGCATTCCTCCCTCACACGGCATTTGCAACAGATTCTTACTAAGACCGGTAATCCCCATAGACACGGCCATTCTCGCATCTTCACTATTGCCCGTCTTCTCAAAGCCCTTCGAGAGGAAGATGAATGTCAATGTGCCATATTCATCTTTCCCCGTGATACTTATGTCTACACTCTTTTCCTTCGGTGAGGAGACCTTAGTTCCAACGTTTGAGGAAAGTTTGCATTCTTAATATGAAAGGAAAGGACCTTTCTACCAATAACGTACACTTGCCTTGGGTGAAATCACTCCTTGGCTTACTAATGCCATTTCGAGAAGAAGAACCTATTTGAATTCTAATGCCACATCTGACTCAACAGCTCCTTCTTCCTTTGAGAACTCTACTTTGATTCCTGCCTCCACTACTGGTGTGTCTTCTGCCATTCTCAGTGCTTCCCTAGTGGCATCTTCACTCATGACAAATTCAAGCATCGAGTCTTCATCGCTGTCACAGGCTACGGCTTTACAGTCCTACACCACTGCATCTAGTTTGTTGTCCTTTATGAACCCGAAACCATTGTTTCCCTCTTATTAGGTTCATGGACCGACTACAGGACCCTCGACATTTATTCCACAACCTTCCAGTCATGTTTTCATGCCTTCCCCACTGGTATATACCACGGTTCCCTCTGCTGCCTTCTCACCGTTATACACCATGTCTTCCAATGCATCTCTTCAATCTTTCCGTTCCACCTACCAGAACCAATCATCCTTCTCACTTGCGCCCCTTCTTGCTGCACCCATCTCGTATCCATAAAGCTAGACTGACGCAACTATCTTCTCTGGAAATCGCAGTTTTGAACCTATACTCATCAGAATATTTAAATTGCCTTTGTTAGGGGACCTTTCCCATGTTCACTCAATTCATCAGTGATGCCGAAGGAAGGCTCATCTCAACCCGCTATATTGCTTGGGTGAGAACGTGATTCAAGAGTGTTCGCTCTTGGTTGAATGAAACACTCTTAGTTACATGTTGATGGTAGTCTACAATAGAATATGAGAAAAAAAAACAAACATAAATGGTGAATGTTTGATGCTTTAGAGCAAAGATTTGTTGATCAGTCCATGGCTAAAGAAATGAAATTGAAGTTCGATATTCATAATAACAGGAAAGGTAACAAGCCTATAGATGCCTATTTACAGGAACTGAAGTCTATTGTTGATGCCTTGACTGCTATCAACTCTCTTCTATGTCCCCAAAGGATATAGTTTTCACTACAAAGCCCTTTGAATATGAAGCTTTTGTAATCAATCACTAATCGACTCAAAGACTGTTCCAATCGTTTGAGGAGCTGCGGACCAAGTGTCCTTAACCAATAATCGCGTCTTCATCGCATACAATCTTCACGAACACAGTGTAGCAGCAATTATCCTATTGATTCCCAGACTTAGCTGCTGTTTGATAATCGGTTCCTCTCGCTCCAACAACATGGACCTCACTACAAACAATGGGCGAAATCAACCAACTGATTCCTCCTCATTGCTCATCCAGACCCTTATTCCTAAGTTTCCTTGAGCTAGTTCACCGCACCTGTCTGTAACGTACCCCTCTTCCTTTAGGTACAAAAAATACTCTCAAGAATTATGGTGACTGTCCTTAGAGGCTTGAATCCTTTGTAGTGGTCCAGGAAGATACCTTTAACCCCTGAACACACTGGCATCACCTGGCAATGCTTGGCCTTGTGATGGCTTTGATATTCTTGAAAAAAATGTAGATTCCGCCGGAGCATATTGCACCTTGCAATCCCCAAGAGAGAGTGGCTTATCTTGATATTTATTTCATGCGCCCATGCGAGCGATGAGCCAAGTTGTGTGATAAAGCATGTACTGCCAGAGCTGCCCAAGCGAATGCTAGTACATTCGTTCTAGTGCTGAATATCTGTTCTCGTAATCCGTGAACTTATTTTCTCATTTAGTTCGTAGGTGATCGAATCTCCTGAATGCTTTCACTTTTAGGATACATCTTACCATCAACCTATCCCTTTCATTCTCTATTGTTCCTAGGCTTAATCTAGTTCTCTAGATCCTAGGACAGATGATAAGGAGGAGACATCCATTCGTTACACAATGAGTTATATCATGTTTTTACCATACACTTGTATAGAAATATGCTCTCGAGACAGAAGTAAAAGGAGACCACATCCCATTCCTGTCCAGTTTCGAAGTGTTTGGACTTTAGGTCGAGAATATCCGTAAGAGAAGTTATACTTGGATCCTTCCGTTGAAATAAGTCGTTTGCCTAGGAGCAGATCGTAGAAAAGACTACCAGCTTTTCAAGATAGATATTATACCATATGAGAATCTGGATGGTTGATTGTATCCTCTAATACGAGTAGTCTGTAACCACTATTTAAGTGGACAGTCTAGGCTCTCTCCTCTTAATGATAATAGTAAGAGCTCGATGTTAGGAGAGGAATGAAAGAGCTAGAGCTCGGAGAAGCTGGATGGAATAATATGCATAGCCTAATGGCCTTGAGCAGAAAAGGTCATACTGATCCCTGTCCCTTTAATAAGAAATAGTTAAGATGCAACAAGATAAGGAGACCCAAGCGCAGCCAACCTACTTTAATACGAAATCCGACGCCAACACTTTGAAAGTGTTAGATTCAATTAGTGTGGCAGTCAGTGAATAGCTAAAAGAATAATTGACCAACATTGAAGATCTAATATAAAGTATATAGTAAGATAAACATGGATATACCAAATATCTGGCTCTCGTCGAGCTAGAAGAACTTCGAAAGCAATTCCTCCCACTTTTACTCGAGCTTCGGATATGATACCTGTAAGAAAGTCTATTACCAGTACCCGGAGTTGGTCTCCCATTAATACTTCACCGTGAATCACCTTCTCTTTGTGATCCTCGCTGCTTACTGCTTATGCTTATTTGTTATTTCAATGCATCTGGGAATAAAAAAGAAGTAACTTGCCGGCCCTCTTCCTTTACGTCCTTCACCCAGCTAGGCAAACGCAGCGCAGCTCAGTCGTGCAAGTTTATGTCGGATTACGGAATCTGGAGTAATGATCAAAATTGAATGTCTTTTGTCAAAAAACGACAAAAGCTGTCCTTGCCATTGAAAAGAGTGCCATGGCCTTGATGTGTTGTAGTGTAGGGTTATTTTTTATATGATTCAAGTTTTAAATTTATATTTTGCTGACTCAACCAAAAACAACACTTTAACGGGCAGCGTACCCGATCGGTAGTAGTTTCATGGTAAGCAGGGTGTCGATCACTGAGAGCGAGGTTAAATCTATCAATTTAATTAATATCTTGGTTATCTAATCTATGTTAATTCTATTCTAATCCTATGTTAAACCTATGTCAGTCTAAATCCTAATTCTAATGGAAAAGGGGGTTTTCAGCCTGAGAGACTGGCACGGTTTGGTTGGTGACTACAATCAATTCAAGAAACTGTTACCCACGCAAGCTAATTAACAAAAGATAAAAGAGCGGTCGAACCTTATATAAGAAAACTGTATTAACCATTATTAATCCGATTAGAACGTTGGTTTGTTTATTAAGTGCAATGATTTCTTCTCTCGAGGTGGCATATCATTCTTAAGACTTAGGCGTTACATCATCCTAAGACTTAGACACGTTAATTCTGTCACAATTAAAGCATCCACATAAAGCATCCTTATTTGCTGATTATAATCTATCTTAGGGATTAAAGCAATGGTGATCTTGTTAAACCCTAGCTCATAGAGACTTTACCCACTTACCGCTTAATGACAATCTATACACTAGTAGTCCACTTGTCCAACTATCCAATGGAATCAGAACGTTATTTGTTGAATAAATCTAGACGACCTGGCTAGTCAACACGATCAATAAACCATTGTCAATATCCAATTAACTAGTTATCCAAAGCCGTATCCCTAGACACAGACTTAGAGGACATATTTGTATAACTATTATTCTAGGTGTAGAAATTACTATATGAAGAGGCTAGTCACGGGACTCAAGATGCACTTGGTCCACTTTATGCAATATCCAGTTGAATATAGGTTGCATACAAAAGCGCGTAAAACCAAGTATAAAAATTGATAAACAAAACAAGCATACAACGAAATAAATCAAGAAATTGATATAAAAAAATACAAAACATTCGATATCTTCATAATAATGGCTAATACCGAAGGTATTACCTTCAAACGTCAAATAAATACAAGATAAATAATTTTAGCCAAGGTAACCTAAACTGAGTTAACGAATGATACCAAAAACTTAACGATTACAAAATATATGGGAATTTCACGTGTCTCCTATGTCACTGAATACGTTGCATGACCACTTCGTTCTCTTTTTCTTCTAAAATCACTTTATGGTTTAGTTATTAAATAGATTTAAAGCACACTTAAAACTCATTTTTTGAGTTTCTAATTATAATGACTGGATTCGGTTTCAATACTGCGTATCCAATGGGTTGGATATGTCATATTGGGGATTTCTTAGAGTAGGGACCACGTTTAATATCTTACAGAATATTATATTGATTCCATATCTTGAATACGACGTATTGAGTCCTCTAGATACGCTGTATTGATCTTTAATCTTTTGTGGTCTTTTGGTGAGTGCATCACGATACGCCATAACTTCTTGATAGATACGGCGTATTGGGCCATCAAGAATAGCAATCTTTAAATATCTTCATTTAAGCTCCAAAATGCGCCTCTTTGCTTATGTTCACCAATTACTCCTATTACTGATCGATTCCAATAATAAACTATTAAGAAACAATTCCTTTGCAATAACTATACAAAATATTTAATATCAGGGATAAACATGCTAATAAAATAACGTGTATTGATGTCATCAAAAATCCCCCCATCTTGAATCCTACTGTCTCAAGTAGCATTTAGAAGTTTACAAAAATGTATCCCAAAGATATGCTTCATTAAAGCATTTATTCGATCTATAACAAGTACAACAACCAAACACTCGCGAAATAGGAATATGAAAAAACTCAAATCACACGAACTAAACTAATGAGTAACATGTAACTAATTCCGCTTCAAAATGCTCAGTCGTGATAGTCTTGCTATCATAAACCTTGCAAGGATACAAATCTTCCAACCACTAAAGACGAGAAGTAACAAGTTTATAAGTGTAATATGGTTTTGTATGGAAGGCTTACGGTTTGATCATTCGTACAAATCTTTCACCAAAGTACCACTCCAACAAGGTAGCCGAAGCACACATACACACCACAGAACGCCGGTATAGACATGAGATTGTTCGATCACATCCCCGTGTAGAATTTAACCAACGGTTAGGATGAAGAATGATATAGGGTAGGAACCTTCTAAGTTTCACCAAAAGTCGTAAACCAACAAGGTACAAGACATGCATACACACCCAGAATGCCGGGATAGACATACATGTTCGTATGAATCCTCATTCACGTAAAACCAGCGGCTAATCATTAGGTGAGAGGCAAGTAAATTATTGTTAAATAAAATCAATAAGCAAATAGATTAAGACTTAAGATACAAGTTGCTAGACACTTATTTTCTCGGCCGTTATTATGACAAAGACACAACTATTTATAACGTCTTGAACGTAAATTCAAGTAAACAACAACCTAAGTTGGCGTTCCCATAACGGTCAACTTCCCAATCATCCTAAAACTTTACATACTCTACAAGGTAAGGGTGGTGGTTGGCGATACTTCCACATGTGACAATACTCGACATCGTTGATTTTTGTAGACGTATCAACGAATAATCGATCCTTCATATAATTCCTTCGTCAAGGCTATTGTTGTGAAACGATTAACTTCAAACTATCTTTCTCTTTTTTTAATACTTCAAATCTCAGAATGTAATTACACCAACTTCACTCTCAAATAATTCTGGAATATTTACTTTTGGTAATTTGTCTTCGTTCTTCGGATTCACCTTTAAATGTGAATGAAGTAAAATCACATGACATTGACTACTAAAATACATTCCATTTGACAATGTTGTAAATCTACCACACCAAAGATAGAAAATGACACAATACTCGGGAAATACAAACTTTACACTTTAAGCAACCAGCAACCATAAATTAAACTTTAATCTAACAGGGTAGGTTAGGTGTAAGGTGTAAACAAACAAAATACTTGGTGTAAATTCCTAAAGGATTGGCTCTACGGGTTGTTCTAGTGGATCATCACTCTAAAGATGAGAGTGGAAGGGTTTAAACTGGAGGTTAACTAACCGGTGTAGTTAGTTAATAAACAACATGTATAGGCGATTTGGTTGTAATCCTAAGATTTACCAATTTAAACAAGTTACTCCAATTAAATCCATAATACTCATTATTGTGGTCTCGAATAGATATACCAAGCCAAGTTCTAAAGTCTACAACATCACCGGCACACTCATATTTTGTGGAATTTGGGTAAACATTTAGAAACGGAAAGGTTAAATCCTCACAATATCTATCAAGGGTTATTGTGTGCGGGTTATGTAACATGTAATTTCACAAAAGTATGCTTGAAAATTTTTAAATTTGAGCATAAGTTAAGCCTTTTATTATGAAAATTTAGGACAAGTTAACATTCTAATTCCATCCCCCACTTGAATTATACAACGTCCTTGTTGTATATGTAAAACATTAAATACGGGAATTTAAAAAGAATTAGAATGAGAAACTCCCCTGAAATTTGCTTGGTAGATTTTCCAAGTTGCGTTTATGAGCAAGATCATGTGTTAAACAGCCTTCTTGAGGTTTCAAGACTCCAACACTTCAAGATTTCCAGATTTGTAAATTCTCCACCAATATTCGTCAATATTTCCTTCACGAGGTCTTGTGTAAAATATAGGAAAAATAGGTGCATTACTATCTTGGTATCTACGGTTAATTTAAACTAAATTAAAACAAACTAAATACGGGTCAGACTGTTGATACGGAGTATCAAGTAGATGAATATGGCATATTCGCATAACTGACAATGATGTTTTTAAAGTGCATGAAAAATAAAGACTGATAACATCCAGACATTCAATACGCCGTATGGTATGGGGCGGATACGCCGTATTGAAGTCTGGGAAGACAGACTCGATAACAAAATTAAATAACATTCTGGGTTGTCTCTCGGGAAGCACTTTTGTTTACAGCGAAGTCTTTAAGTTAGACTTTTCTTCAGCTTCTCTTTTACTTCTTGGTACGCGTCACTTTCCATCCTTCGTCCTTTTTCTGAAAAATATCTTGGTACATTATGGACAAATTATCTTCGTTTTTCTCCCAAATATCATATTCATAACTTCTAATAGCAATATATTCTTCGTTAGGTCCAATCGAGTATTGAATAGTGACTACGCGCGAACCAACCCTTCTTTTTATGTGTCAATAAGTAAATATAAATATAAATACACAAAAAGGATCAGAATCCGCGAGATCAAGAAAACCGGAAGCAGTATAGGGTGTCTCCGGGTCGTTATGTCCCAACGAGGCTGAAATGGAAAATCGCAGAACGATTTATGATTTGTGTTTGGATGTCACAAGGAATGATTGGGAATTAAAACTGAAAGTAAATGCACATAAAATTTAAACAAATAACATATGGTGGAAATTGAATTAAAGCTACTAAAAACTTTTACACTAAGGCACAAATAAGCTAATCTAAATCTAAATAGGCAAATTAAGCATGCAATTAAGCTAAATTACACAAGAGAAACACAACAGTACTAACAACAGTACCACCAGTACTAACAACAGTACCACCAGTATTAACTACCAGTACTAACTTGGAGTTAGTACTGCTAGTGTTAGTTAGTACTGCTAGTGTTAGTTAGACACACACACACCACCCCCCCCCCCCCCCCCCCCCCCCCCCCCCCCCCCCCCCCCCCCCACCCCCCACACACACACACCCCCCCCCCCCCCCCCCCACACACTACTGCTAAACTTTGAAATCAAGAAATGGAACTAGCAGTACTAACTTGGAGTTAGTACTGTCGTTTGAAGTAGTAATGTCCTATTAAAATGAACTAGCTAGTATACTTGGAGTTTAGTACGCTCGTTTAAAACAAGCATTTATCATTTCTAAATCGTTTTTTAGTTCAAAATTATTTAAAAACGGATTATCAAATAACAAAGTAAAACACTTATAAGCAATTTTCAATCCATAATAAGCACTTAAATAAGCATGAATTAGTCTAGCAGTATAAACTTAAAACCAACAGTTGTATTAAGTAAACTAGCAGTTCTGCAATAGATAAGTAAGAAAAAGAGAGACTTACTACACCCTTGCTCAAAACAGGGTCAAACAATGAATCTACAAGCTCTAGCTTGCATAAAACAAGCTAGTAAGAGTCTATAAGCCCATCCAAAACTGGCTTATCATCCATAACATAAGCTGAGGTATATTTCGAGAGTGATTGGTGTGATCTTCTCTTAAAACTACTTAACACTTTTAAGTTCACTTAGTTTAAATACTGTTTGTAAAACAAGCTGTATTGAGAGCTTTTGAAATAAAACAACTCATCAGAAAAATAAAATTGGGATTACAAAGTGAATTTAAAAACTCAAATTTGCATTAAAACTTGAAATGTTACAAAGCTGAAAGCAAAAGCTGTAAATGACTGAAAATAAGCTAAGTTTAAATTAAAAACTAATACTAACTAGATATGATGGTTATGATCTTTACCAAGAAGCTCTTATATATATAGCGAAGTATTGGACTTTCCATTTTGTGCTTCTTTGGAAGAGATAAAACCAAGTGTGCTGGTTTGTGTGGAGGTGATCTAAAAGCAAATCCCAGCCTTTGATTTCTATTTGAGCTTCTTTGAGAGACAATCTCAAGCCATCAAATGCTTTTTGGAAATGGCGAGAGGGATTGCCAACATGGACTTTATAAAGCTGGGGGTAGTAGTAGGCGTTGTTGAGTGATTTTTTGCAGAGACGATGGGAGCAAAACAGGTGGCTGCTGGCTGGTTTTGGTATTGGCGGGAAAGCTGGGGAAAGGGTTTATACAAGTTGGGTTGTGACAGAGAGAGGTTGAAGATGATTAAAGGAATGTTTGGTTTGTGTACAAGAAAGGCCCCTCCACATCACTCTTCTTTTCATTCTTTATTTCCCCTTTTCTTTCTTTTATAAATGAAGTTTCCCAATTGGAATAATCAGCCCCTGAGGTTATATGATAATATAACTTAGGGGTTTGGCATTTTTGACCCCTCAAGTTATATTTTTCTTTGCTTTTTCTTCTCGGAGTAGACTTTACTTTGATTTGGCTTCGTCTCCACACACTTTTCCATCCCGTGTCCTGTTTTGTCTCTTTTTGATTGGTTTTTCGTCCTTTCGTGAGATATCCGTTCCTGCACAACACAAATGCAAAACATACAAATATTTGGCAGTTTTTGTCTGTTTTTGGTCATTTAAGCTCGTTTTTAGAGGTAAAAGATATGTGTAATTAAGCACATATCAAATAGCTTCAAAATTTTCTGCTTTGCACCTTCTTTTGTTAGGTTGCTTATCATCATTATTATTGTCTTTACGCTTTGTTTGTCCTTGTTCATTTTCTTTTTCAATATTGCGAACGTCATAGGCTTTGAAGAATGAATCAATAGCAGTGTTGGACGGGTTTTGACTTTTAGATTCCTTTCATTCATTATTGCTTGAAGTATTGTTGTCCACATATCTCTTATTCCAATTTCCATTCATCCATGAGTGAAATATCACTTTTTGAGTCCTCTCATCAAATTTCTTATGGTTTTTGAATGCTGTGTTTACGTTTGATAAGAATTCAAGTGGATCAATTCCCCAGTTTTTTCCTTCGTCCAACATTTCATACTCTCCATCGTATGATTCGGGATATAATCTACAGATGAATTTTTCAACAAGCTCCTCCCAAGTGGTGATTTTTTCCTCACTAATCCACCATTCTTTAACATCATCAGCCAATGAGAGAGGAAAGACCTTCATTCATAGTTGATGGGAATCCACGCCAGGAACGTAGATTAAATCCACAAATATAAGTACTTTGGCAATGTGTTCCACCACGTCTTCATTATACGTTCCTTGATATATGTTCTTTCGTAATTCCACCCAAAACCAATTTCAATATCATTATTGGTAATAGAAGGATTGGGCTCAGTTGGAGATTTTTTAATGTCATCAAAAATTGGTTCAGCCATGACTTTATGTAGTTTCTTCTTCAATCAACTAGCTCTGATAAGTTCTTTCTGTAACAAGGGTAAAAATATCAGCAGGATTTGCTTTGAAGAAGAAAATTTTTTTTGCACGAAAATCAATTATTTTAGTTTCTGTCCTAGACGATCGATACGCCGTATCCAATGGAAGTGGATACGCCTTATTAATCTGTTGAGATGAATACGCTGTATTGGACAAAGAACTGGATACGTCGTATTTAGTGGGATTGGATACGCCGTATTCAAGTTGTTGACCAGAACAGTGTATTCAAGAAAAACAATTAAATACGCAAACAATTAAACACACAAATATACAAGCAAACAATTAAAGACAAATATACAAAATATATAGAATATACACAAATCTAAATTACACTAATCCTAAGCGTTAGATCTAATCTAATGTTAAAAACCAAAATATCAAAACAAAAATCAAGATTAATTTTTACTCCCCGGTAGCGGCACCAAAAACTTGATGTGTTATAGTGAAGGGTTGTTTTTTTATATGATTCAAGTTTTAAATTAATATTTTGCCGACTCAACCAAAAACAACACTTTAACGGGCAGTGTACCCGATCGGTAGTAGTTTCGTGGTAAGTAGAGTGTCGATCACTGAGAGCGAGTTTAAATCTATCAATTTAATTAATATCTTGGTTATCTAATCTATGTTGATTCTATTTTAATCCTATGTTAAACTTATGTCAGTCTAAATCCTAATTCTAATGGAAAAGGGGGGTTTTTAGCCTAAGAGACTAGTATGGTTTGGTTGGTGACTACAATCAATTCAAGAAACTCTTACCCACGCAAGCTAATTAACAAAGGATAAAAGAGCGGTCGAACCTTATATAAGAAAACTGTATTAACCATTATTAATCCGATTAGAACGTTGGTTTGTTTATTTAGTGCAATGATTTCTTCTCTCGAGGTGGCATATCATTCTTAAGACTTAGGCGTTACATCATCCTAAGACCTAGACACGTTAAATCTATCACAATTAAAGCATCAGCATAAAGCATCCTTATTTGCTGATTATAATCTATCTTAGGGATTAAAGCAATGGTGATCTTGTTAAACCTTAGCTCATAGAGACTTTACCCACTTACCGCTTAATGACAATCTATACACTAGTAGTCCACTTGTCCAACTATCCAAAGAAATCAGAACGTTATTTTTTGAATTATCTAGGTCACCTGCTAGTCAACATGTAAAACCTAAAAATCACAACAAGTGTAAAATTACTAAAATACCCCTAATGCAAGAAATTCCATAAAAGCTTAAATAAAATTCTTTTAAAGGTTTAGAAATTATGAAAATACAATTATGCAATCTGAAATTTTTATAAGATTAAAATACTTTATATTATGTAAGAAAAATAATTAATAATTGTATATATATATGTTTGCCGAAATTAAGTATATTAATTTATTTATATATTACAAATAAAATAAAATAAATTAAGGATAAATATAAAATAAATGTGGCATGATAAATCTGTTTTTAGTCCATATTAGAAGCCCTAAATATCGTCAAATGACTCCATTATTAACTTTATCATTTTTTTTTTATTAAACTAAAACAAAACAAACGAAACCTAAAACAATCAAAAATGGTCGCATAAGATTTTTTTCCAAAGGCAAGGACGATTTTTCTATGACATTTGATGGTAAGAGTGTGGGAAAAATAGTGTACAGGCTTGGGGAGTGCTTGATTCGATTTTTGGTGTGGATTTGGTTTCGAAAATCCCACCTGGGATGAATTCTATAAATTCATAAACTATTCAAGATCTTTCAAGGTATTTTTGTATTATTTCCATCATATAAGTCAGTATACATCATAAGAGGAAAAATTATCATGCATGTTATTTGTTTTGAATCGAATCATATTTGAAACCCTAATTTTTGTGGAAGTTTTGTTAATCGGCATGGAATAAAGGGGATTTTGAATAATTGATTTTTATATTTTTATAGGGTTCTAATATATCATGTACATCTCAGTAAATTGTTGGAAAATTTTAGAAGATTCGAAATAATTATTTGGGGGATTTTCCTATGTTTGCCGATTTCAAATTATAAGGAAAAAGGAAAGAAAACGAATTGGGGTTAGGGTTTTTCTAATTTTCCCAGGTTTATGAAGTGCTAATTATTTGTATAAAAAGTGTGTTGGAATTGGGGAAAAATTAAATTAGGGTTTTGGGACTTAATTGTTTAGCCGAAATTGGATTAAAAGATATGAGGGGGTGTTTTGTAATTTCAGAAACTTTGGGGTTTGTTTTAGACATGTTATTATATTTGTTATAATCTGATAAAAATAAGTTGGGGGGTATAAAATGTCATTTTGATATTATTTTGGATTAAACATGGTTAATTATGTATAAATTGTAATTAGAAAGTAATTAATTAATATGGAGGGACCTAAAAGTGTTAAATTCTGAAAAGTATCAAGGTCTGGGCATTTCTTAATTATATAAAGTATGATTTTGTCATTTTTGAATCTATAAGGGATTGTTTTGTTAAAAAATTTTTTTGGGGGATTAATTAAAGATATTGTTTAATTAATTAGTAATCTAAAAGGACCTAAATGTTAATTTTGGTAAATTAAGGAATTGGACTTGTAAACTACATATAAATGGAAGGTATATCTGAATAAAATAAGGAAACTTTGATATTTACACTTTTAACCTTGAAATTTGTTGATTTTGCATATTAAACCCTAAATTATGGAAAGTTGTCATATTTAACCCTAAACTTGTAAGGTTGGCATATTAAGTCCCTAAGCTATTTAAAATACTTAATAGAATCTCAAATGATGAATATTTCTAAAAATAGAAAGTTACTAAAAATGGAAAGTTTCTAAAAATAGAAAGTTACTAAAAATGGAAAGTTTCTAAAAATAGAAAGTTACTAAAAATGGAAAGTTTCTAAAAATAGAAAGTTACTAAAAATGGAAAGTTTCTAAATATGGAAAGTTTCTAAAAATAGAAAGTATAACTTAAATGAATGGTTTGTAACTCGAATTCATCATTTCCTTAGGTTCGGTCAAGAGGGAGTGATTCTATTATTTCTGTGGTGTTTCTTTGATTTTGCTTTGCTTCGGAATAAGGTACAGATATTCTAACCTTTTGCTAAGGTTTCTCATGACACATTCCTCTCTATCTTTGATTTCTTATGTGATTTGCCACATTTGCTCTGAGCCTTATATTTTGGCTTTCTTATATGATCTGTTATTATGTTCCCTTTTGAACCTTTGCTATGATCCCTTTGATATTTGAACATTTGATATTGAACCTTTGCTATGATCCCTTTGATATTTGAACATTTGATATCGAACCTTTGCTATGATCCCTTTGAAATGAACTTTGATATGACTTTGCTTTGAACCCTCCAGTTTGAGAACCAAGCCACTATTTGTTTCCTAGCCATGAAGGGTTAACATGGGCCGTGTCATTGATGCACCTTTGGGCATGACTCATGTGCGAGTGAGTGATTTCTCGCACCGTCCCCCATTTGATATTATATGCGCATTATGAAGACTATTATTTGTTTAAGGGGCGTATGGATGCATCCTAGATTTGTTTTGTATTCGATGGATTATGACATTATGATATTTGGATATTTGGTGACTGATGTTTGGGTGCAATCCACGTCTTTCACATTTGGAGCTCGCGACTCCATGGTTACTATGATATGATTTGTTTGGGCTTGGTGATTGAACTTAACCTAATTTGATTTTCTGATTCATCTTACCTTACCCTATGATTTGATATTCTGATTTGTCTTACCTTATATTTTTGTATTCTTTGATCAGGTATTATGATATCCTTTGTCCTTGTATCATATCCTTTGGATTTCTGTTTATCTTTTGCGTTCGATTATATCAGATCTGTCACTGGCTTTGTAAGCTCAGCCGCATTTTCTTTTCCTGCGGCAGGTATCTAAGCTAGGAGGTTGGGTTTGCTTTTGGGTTATGGGCTGAGTGTGGACTACCCTAGAGATCTTACCTTTGATATATGAATTGTTTCTTTTCAAGACATTTGTTATTTCGTTTGGATATGTCTACCTTTGAGACTTATGTACCTTAAGTCATGTTGACTTATTTCCTTTGGTTATTTATTTAAGACTTCCGCTGTTTATGCTTGTGTTATGATTGTGTATGCTTTTGATGTCACACCATATTTGTAATACTTCTATTTTTTTTTCTTTTTTTTTTTTTTTTTTACCCTTCTTGGGTCGGGGCGTTACAATTATGGTATCAGAGTGCCAGTTAATCATGACGAGGTCTTATGACTTAGGAGATTTTAGGCTATGACCTATAAGGATTGGGTAGACATTAGGTTCCTTCTGCGTAACTCTCTTCCGTAACCTATCTTGTTTTCGTTTGCTAATCGTTTTCTCGATCGTTCAGATGGTGACTACCCGTAGAAACTCAGATGATGATGTTCCTAACTTCGAGGCCATGATTGCTGCTGCTGTGGCCAATGCTCTCCCTAACCTTATGGTGCTTTGAGGACTCAGTATCACCACATGGACATCAGGAATGGTGCTGAATCTTCAGGTGGTAGGACGGTGGTGGTTGGTGATGCTGTACCCCAAGGGATTCATGTCTGGATCGAAAGGTTTACTAAGTTAATCCGCTTGCGTTTCGGTCTGCTGTCACTCCTGCCGAGGCAGAAGACTGGATTAGAATTATGGAGAAGTTGTTTCAAGTTTTGGGTTGTCCTGACAATTTCAAGACTCGTCTTGCTGCGTTTAAACTAGAGGGTGATGCACTGAGCTGGTGGAAAGCTCATTTGCGTACTCGGGTTGGAGCGATGCTTTTGCTGATAAATTGACGAGGGGTGCTTTTCGTTGAAATCTTTTACAACAGGTATTTCCGAATCTGAACACAACGTTATGAGCGGTGACGTATGGGTTCGAATATATCACTGGATCGAGAGAATTCGGGGAAATACATGGAGGTTCATAGGTTGGCTAGTTTTTGTTGTGAACTGCTGATGGAGATGCTCCGAAGGCAAGCTAGACATTTCAAGTGGGGGTTAAGAAGTGGGTCTGTTGAGACCGTATCGTTAATGCGGAGTATACGGAATGTTGCTGCAGGTTAGCGGGACTGCTGCCGTGACATTGAGTTATTGCATGAGGAATGGTAATTCAACATAAGCGGATAGAGATCGGTAATCGGGATTCCAGAACATGGGACAGGGCCAACAGCCGAGAACAAGGGTTCGTCTGGACAGGGTCAGCATGAGTATAGGGGTCGTCAGGACCAGAATGTTGAGCATCGGGGTCGACAGGATCGGGGTTATGATTCGACGACGACTAGGGAAATTTTTTTTTTTCGGGGGGGGGGGTCTAGGATCAGAGGTTTAATGGTAGGAATGGGAATGACCGCCAGGGTCAGGGTAACTACAACCAGCTCCAGCAATGGGAGTCAGTCTAAAGTCAACTCGAGATTTTAATCAGGGTCATGCTTCAGGTTCTGCAGGTCAGAGGAGGTCTACTGAGACTTTGCCTCCACACCTCCTTTGTACTACGTGTGGAAAAGCCTCATCCAGGTGTTTGTTATAAGGCTACTGGGGGATGTTTTACTTGCGGGTCTACTCAACATAAGGTGAAGGATTGTCCCCAAGCAAAACAGAAGCAGAATATGCCAACAGATTTTGCTAGACTGCCTCCTACTACAGGACGAGTTTATGCTACGACTCGTGATCAGGCGGCAAAGACTTGGGTAGACATTAGGTTCCTTCTGCGTAACTCTCTTCCGTAACCTATCTTGTTTTCGTTTGCTAATCTTTTTCTTGATCGTTCAGATGGTGACTACCCGTAGAAACTTAATGTGACTCATACACCATTAATTGAACGTGTAATCATTTGAACCCCAATGAAAAACCATATGCTTATTGACCATGAATATGTTAACTACCCTATACGTTTTGATGATTGTGTTCGTCCTGCGAATTTACTTCCTATCCATATGCTCGACTTTGATGTGATTCTTGGCATGGATTGGTTGGCTTCTCATCGAGCTACCATTGACTGCTATGCTAGGACTGTGATCTTTGGTAACGTTCGCCAACCTGAATTTGTTTATCATGGTTCCTCACCGCTTAAGTCCGTTAAGCTCATCTCTGCTATGAAGGCACGTACCTTGATTTCTCATGGGTGCCAAGGTTTTCTGGCTTCTGTTATGGACACATCTTTGGAGAGTCCTAATATAGAAAATCTTTCTGTTGTTCGTGACTTCACTGATGTTTTTCTCGATGAACTTCCTGGACTTTCTCCGGCTAGAGAGATTGAATTTGGCATTGAGTTAATTCCAGGTGCCGAACCTATCTCAAAGGCTCCGTATCGTATGGCACCTGTTGAATTGAAATAGTTAAAGGAGCAGTTACAGGAGATGTTAGAGAATGGCTTTATTAGACCCAGTGTTTCGCCTTGGGGTGCACCGGTCTTATTTGTTAAGAAGAAGGATGGGAGCATGCGCTTGTGTATTGATTACCGCGAACTCAACCGTATTACGATTCGTAACCGCTATCCTCTTCCGCGAATCGACGATTTGTTTGACCAACTGCAAGGGGCCAAATATTTTTTAGATTGACTCTGCGATTGGTTATCACCAGCTTCGTGTGAGAGAACAGGATATTTCTAAGACTGCTTTTCGTACGCGTTATTGGCAACTAGAGTTCTTGGTTATGCCCTTCGGTCTGACTAATGCTCCTGCCTGTGTTTTGGATAACTTGAATGAACCGTATTTTTCCATAGTACCTTGACAAGTTCGTTTTGTTTTTCATCGACGACATCCTCGTTTACTCCAAGTCTGAAGAAGAGCATGAGCGACATCTACGGATTGTGTTGGAAATTCTTAGACAGAAGAAGTTGTATGCGAAGTTTTCGAAGTGCGAGTTCTGGTTACAGCAAGTCGCTTTCCTTGGTCATATTGTATCTGCAGGACGCATCATATATGGATCCATCAAGGTTGAAGTAATCACCAAATGGCACGAGACCTACTACGGTGAGGAAGTGAGAAGTTTTCTAGGGCTTGCTGGCTATTACCGACGTTTTGTCAAGGGTTTCTCCCGATTAGCTTTACCTCTTACCCAGCTGATGAGAAAGGGTGAGAAGTTTGTGTGGACGGATGAGCGTCAGGAGAGTTTTGAGGAATTGAAAACGGGAGTTTTGGTGTCTGCTCCGATATTGGCTCTTCCATCAGGTTCTGATGGTTTTCAGATATACAGTGATGCATCGAAGAAAGGTTTGGGTTGTGTTTTGATGCAACATGGGAAGGTGATCGCCTACGCTTCCAAGGCAGCTGAAGCCTTATGAAGTAAAAATTACCAACCCATGATATTGAGTTAGCTGCCAGTGGTTTTTGCATTGAGATTGGACGACACTATCTGGTATGGTGAAGCATGTGATTATATTTACAGATCATAAGAGTCTCAAATTATATTTTTACTTAGCGAGAAACTTAACCTGAGATAGAGAAGATGGTAGGAACTTCGGAAGATTATGACACAAACATCCAGTACCATACGGGCAAGGACTAATGTGGTTGCCGGACGCCACTCTAGTCGAAAAAATCTGGGATGATAGTTGTTTTTTTCCATAATCCTTCATGTTTAGAGCGGTTTGATGTTGAGCTATGTGTACGAGGTTAGGTGGTATTGGGCGAGTATGAGGATAGAGTGACCTCATGCTACTGATAAAGAAGCTCAAAGGGACGACGGTGAGTTGTGGGCTATTGTGCAGAATGTTGAAGACGGTAAACATACTGAGTTCAGTGTTGATGATGACGGTGTTGTGTGGTTTGAAGATAGGCTATGTGTTCCAAATGATCAGGCACTTCGCGAGAAGGTTATGACGGAAGCTCATAGTTCTCCATTTACTATTCATCCAGGTTCAACCAAAATGTACAGAGATTTGAAACAGTACTTTTGGTGGAATGGCATGAAGCAAGATGTGGCTACGTTTGTATCCAAGTGTATGATTTGTCAGCAGGTCAAAATTGAACATCAGAGGGCTAGTGGTTTGTTACAGCCGTTGGAGATTCCTATGTGGAAATGGGATGAGATTTCCATGGATTTCGTTACTGGTTTGCCTACTACTCAGAAAAGACATGATGCAATTTGGGTGGTTGTTGATCGGCTAACCAAGTCTGCTCATTTCTTACCCATTCGGAAGAACTATGGTATTAGTAAGTTGGCGGAGATTTTTCGACAGGAAATCGTTAGACTGCATGGTACTCCGACTTCTATTGTGTCCGACAGAGATCCGAAGTTTACGTCTCGTTTTTGGAAAGGATTACAGAAAGCTTGGGGAACTCGTCTTAAGTTCAGTACAGCATTTCATCCTCAAACCGATGGTCAGTCAATTTTTGGGTTTTTGGGGGGATTTTTTTTTTTTCTTTTTTTTTTTTTTTTTTTTTTGTTTTGTTTTTATTTTATTTTTGTTTTTTTCTTTTTTCTTTTTTTTTTTTTTTTTTTATATATTATATATATTTATCAGAGACGGACCATTCAGGACTTTGGAAGATATGTTGAGGGCTTTGCTTTGGAATGGACGGGTAGTTGGTTGATTTTTTGTGCTTGGTGGAGTTTGCCTACAATAATAGTTGGCATGCTAGCATCAAGGCAGCACCTTTCGAGCTTTTGTATGGTAGAAAATGTCGAGCACCTATTTGCTGGGATGAAGTAGGTGAACGTTTGATTGAAGGTCCGGAGCTCATCGAGATTACTAATGAGAAAGTGGCTGTTGCTAAGGAGAAATTGAAAGAGGCTAGATCGCGACAGAAGAGTTATGCTGATAAGCATCGACGTGACTTAGAGTTTCAAGTTGGAGATCGTGTATTTCTGAAGGTTTCGCCATTCAGAGGAGTTAAACGTTTTGGGATCAAGGGCAAGCTCAGTCCTCGATTCATCGGTCCGTTTGAGATTTTGGAACGTATTGGAGAGGTTTCGTATCGTCTGGCGCTTCCTCCGCAGTTATCGCACGTTCACGATGTCTTTCATGTATCTCTTTTGAGGGGATACCATTATCATCCATTGCATGTCGCATCTTATCCTTTTGATCAGATTCAGCCTGATATGTCTTTGTCCGAGGAACCTGAATCCATTCTGGATCGGCAAGAGAGAGTCATGAGAAACAAAGTTATTCCTTTTGTGAAGATTCTTTGGAAGAATCACCCAGAGCGTGAGGCTACCTGGGAGACCGAAGAGTCTATGCGAGCTAGTTATCCTCATTTCTTTGTCTAGTTCGGTATGTTTTCGTTTCGTTCTCATTTCGTTTTCATTCCGGTTCATTTCAATTTTCGAGGACGAAATTTTTTTTTAGAGGGGAAGAAGTTGTAAAACCTAAAAATCTCAACAAGTGTAAAATTACCAAAATACCCCTAATGCAAGAAAATTACATAAAAGCATGCATAAATTTCATTTTAATTCTAGAAATTATGAAAATACAACATATGACAATTATGAAATTTATGTAAGATTAAAATACTTTATGTTATGTAAGAAAAATAAATAATACTTATGTATATAAATATAAGCCGAATTAATTATTATTTATGTATTTATACATTAAAATTAAATCAAATAAAATTAGGATAATTACTAAATATTTTGGCAAAGTTAAAATCTGATTTTTGTTCATTTTTAAAAGCCTCTAAACTCGGCCAATAACTAGTATAACTCTCTTATGCATTTTATTTTAACTAAATCCTAAAAACCAAAATAGCCAAAAACCCTAAAATCTAAAAGAGGTGGCATTCGAATTTTTCCAAGGCTTGCACGATTTTTCTAGGGTGTTTTGAAGGTCAAGGATTGTGGGAAAAATAGTGGGAAGATTGTAAAGTGCTTGGTTCGATTGTGGTATTTGTTTTGGGTTCGAATTAAGCAACCGGGTTCAATAATTCATTAAATCATCAAGAATCATCAAAGGTATTTTTGTATCTCAATTTTCATCATATTAATTCGTTCTATGCTTAAGAAAAATTATCATGCATGTTATTTTGATTTTATAAATTAAAACATGTTCGAAACCCTAATTTTTAGCTAATTATGAAATCGGCACAAATAATATTTGTAAAATTGATTTTATATTTTTATAAGGTTGTTTATATCATATATGACTCAGATAAATTGTTGGAAAAATTTAGGATGAATTCGAATAATTATTGGGGATTTATCATTGTTTGCCGATTTCGAATTAAAGAAAAAGGAAAGAAATAAAATTAGGGTTAGGGTTTTGATAATTTTTCCAGGTGAATTTAATGCCAATTATTGGGAAATAATTATGTTTGTGATTGGGTCTGCTTTGAACCCTTCAGTTTTGAGAACCAAGCCACAGCATTATGTTTTCCCTAGCCATGAAGGTAACATGGCGTGGTCATAGATGCACCATTGGCATGGGGTACTCCAAGTGTGAAGGTTGAGTGAATTCTCACTCGCCATCCCCCAATTGATAAATATGTGCACTATGAAGATTATTATTTGCTTTTTAAGGGGCTATGGATGCATCCTAGAATTGTTTTGTATTCGATGGATTAAGACATAATGATATATGGATATTTGGTACTGATGATTGGGTGCAATCCACGCTTTTCACAACAAACTTTTGAGCTCATGACTCCATGGTCACTTTGATATGATTTGTTTTGGTGCTTGGTTGATTCACTTAACCTAATTTGATTTTCTGATTCTCTTACCTACACTATGATTTGATATTCTGATTTTGTCATACCTTATATTTGCATCCCTTTGATCATGTATTGTGATATCCTTTATACCTTTTGTATCATATCCTTATGATATACCTTTATTTTTTAGTTATCTTTCGTATTCGATTATATATCTTTTGCACTGGGCCTTTGTAAGCTCAGCCGCATTCTTTCTTTTTCTAGCGGCAGTATCTAAGCTAGAGACTGGGGTTTGCTTTTGGTTATGAGTGCTGAGTGTTGACTACCCTAGAATCATACCTTTGATATGCAATAGTTTCTTTTCAAGACATTTGTTATTTTCGTTTGGATATGTTTATCCTTTGATAACTTATGTACCTTAAGTCATGTGACTTATTTCTTTGGTTATTTATTTAATACTTCCGCTGTTTTTATATGCTTAATTGTTATGATTGTGTATGCCTTTTTTGTTGTCACACACTGTCCATATTGAAATACTTCTACCCTTCTGGGTCGGCGGCTTTACAGTATTTTAAAAGAGTGGTAATCGATTAAAATGATTGATTTAAACACTTAATCGAAGTATTTATGAAAATACCCACAACACAATTAACTTTCCCCCACCCAGCAATAGTAACACAATAGTAGTAAGTGTATGACTGCTACAGCATTAAACTAAGGAACCAGCAGTAGTAAGTTTATGCCTAGCACATTGAACTTTGAGTCAACCATCATTAACGTATAATTCCGCATTCTAAACAGTTCTTTCCATCAACAAGTTTAACATTTTTCTTTGCTTTTCAATTCAAACGTTATCTAAAAACCAAAAACACAAGCCCCTAGCAATTTTCACAATTATTACAGTATTAATTATACCTAGCTGTATTAAGTATAACTAACAGTAGTAAGTCAGGAGTATTAAGTATAACCAGCAGAACTAATTATACTTAACAACAGAAACTTGTAATGACATGAATGACAGTACTAATTCATACAAAACTCTACAAAAACATAAAGAGATAAAAGACCTTAAAGATTCATCATTTCAATACTAATAATCAAATATTGAAATCTACTACAGTCAAAGTTTTTTGAAGCAAAATCGTACAACATACTTGTCAGTATTGATTTTGACCATTTGGAATCAATTTTCATGTAAATCTCTAATAAAGATGATGTCTGATCTATATATGGCATTGTTTTTTGAATGAAAAAACAGGATTTTTTAATTTATAAATAGTATTGTTATTGTCAATAAAGATCTTGGTATGCATAAAATTGTACCCATAATTAAGTATTTGATTCTGAATCCAAAGCACTTGTCCACAGCAACTTGAAGCAACCACATACTCAGCTTCTGTTGTGAAATTTACAACCACTGTATGTTTCTTGCACTGCCATGATATTAATCTACATCCAAGGAATTGCCAACCTCCTGTTGTAGACTTCCTATCTAAGCTTGCTCTAGCATAATCACTATCAGTGTATGCTACCAAATCAAAAGGAGAATCTTTTGGTTACCAAAGGCCCAATTTAAGTTGACCTTTTAAGTATCTAAAAATCCTTTACAGCATGAAGATGTGAAACCTTTGGATTGACTTGGTATCTAGCACAGGCACACACTGCAAACATGATGTTAGTCTTGAAGATGTAAGATACATCAATGAACCAATCATTGACCTATACATATGAACATCCACGTTCTTCACCATCTAAACCTGTAAAGCAAAGCTTTTGAGTTGTCTCCATTGGTGTGCTTGTAGTCTTGAATAGCTGTAAGACCCAAATTTCCTTTAAAATTTCATACAACATATTTTATCTTGACTAATAAATATGTCATCCTTCTTCTGCTGTACTTGTAATCCCAAGAAGATTGTAAGTTCTCCCATAGATAATCATCTGAAATTTCTCATGCAATATCAACTTCTCAAATGCATGCATAGCTCCTTCTTTGTTGAACCAAAGATGATATCATCCACATAAACTTAGACCAAGCAAAATATGCCTATGTGCCTTTTTGAAGAATAAGTCTTGTTGTCAATTTTAATTCCCTGCTTTAAAAAACTCCATTGTCCCAACAGATTAGTTGGACAAGGTTTCATACAAGCTCTAGTACCTTAATTTATTCCATAACCAATGCTTTTTCAACCTTGTATATACTCTATCAAGAAAGTCTGGATCTTCAAATCCTGTGGTTGACTACATACAACTCTTCTTCAATTTCCCCAATAGAGAAAATCACTTTTTACATCCATATTGATACCACATAAAAATCCTTTAATAAAGCATAAGCAAAAAATAACCTAATTACTATCAATTCCTTGCAACAGAGGGTAAAGACTTCATCGATAGTCAACACCCCTTATTCTTGGTGTGTATGCCTTTGAGCACCAATCGAGCATTATTCTTTATCACAATTTCCCCTCTTCATCCTTTTTATTCCTGAAAACCAGAACTTGGTGCCTATAGCCTTTTTCTATTTGGGTCAAACTACTAAAGTCCAAACTTCTTGTAACTTGAATTGTAGAAGCTCTTCCTGCATAGCCTCTATCCAGCTTGGATCCTTCAATGCATGAATTACCCTTTTGGGTTCTTCCTATGATAAAAAGCAAGCAAACAAGCAATTTTGAAGGCCTTTATGGTTTGTTCTTTGTTGAATAGTACTAACAAACCCATGTTCCTTCAAATTTTTTAACATCTTTCTTGTTTGTGGTTGCTGATTGCAAATCTCCAATCACTTATCAAAGAGTATGATCTTTTATGGAGTTCTTGTAGTTGGAACAGGACTGACTTGGATTGTTGTATCCAATTGCTCATGTCCATCCTCTACACCTATCTATCTTCATCATTTATTGAGAATGGTCCAAATATGCTATAATCTCGCAAAAGCATATGCATATTTGGATCAACTGGAAGTTCAATGCTTGTTTGTGCACCAACAACATTAACCTCATTTGTGCTAGCAACATTAACATTGTTAGTGCTGTTAACATTATCTTTCTTTCTCGTGATCATGAACATACACTAACTTTTCTTAGAATCTTCATCAACATTCCTTTTCCATCATCAACTTGAAGTTTGGATCCATCATCAGGAAACCTCTTTGGATCTTTGGGAAAATGGTAGATCGGCATTCCATAATGGTAGCAAAAATTGTAAATTTTTGACATGATCTGTCTCCTTTCTAGCTGACCTGTATTATCACTTACTTTTGTTTCCTGCAAAACCATTAGACTGTGTACCTGCAACAATTGGCTCATACTTCATTATTCTTGTTAGTGCATCAATATCAAACAGCCAATCTAGTCCACTACCTACAACATTAGGTATACTCTCACTGAACCTAAATGCATTTTTTATCCCCACTATCCTGTGTTCTACTATTGAATACTCTAAAGGCTTTACTATTTAAAGAGTATCCATCAAAGAAAAACCCATCATCGGCCTTACATTAAATTTGCCTAAGTGATCTATGAATAAGAATAGTAATAGGAACACGCCAAATAGTCTCATAAAACTTATAAGTTGGTGTTCTACCATAAAAAGTTCATAGGGGTCTTGTTTGAGGCTTAACGTACTAATACTCTATTATGCAACATAGCAAGATATTAACAGCTTCTACCCAAAAAGTAGTTGGCAACTTAGAATCAGCTCGCATAGTCCTAAGCAGCCTCGAGATTAGTGTCTATTCCTCCGCACAGCAACTCCATTTTTTGTTAAGGAGTTCTAAGCTACACTGAATTGTCTTAAAATACCCTTCATTCTCACAAACTTGATTCATTTCTTTGTTTTTTAAAAACTCAGTCCCAATATCACATCTAATCCACCTTAACCTGTGATCTCTAGATTTCCTATACCAGTTTTAAAGGACTTAAGTAATGCCACGAGCTCATCCTTAGTACTAGAAAGAAAACCCTGGCAAACCTACTAATAAACATTTGTGACAACTAGTCAATGACATTTTCTTCATAAGGCTTTTTACAAATGTTAGACCAAACAAGTCCATATGCAACAAATGTAAAGGAAGACTGATTGAGTTCTCTGTTTTAGACTTACAAGAGGCTCTGTGCTGCTTTCCCTTTTGACAAGCAACACAGGTTTGATCATTTTCAAAAAGTTTAGAAGGTAAACCTCTTACAAGATTTCTCTTAACCAATTTATTCATGGTTTTAATATTTAAGTGAACCATAGCCTTCTTGCGCAAAATTTAGATTCATCAGATGTGGCTTTTAAAAAGGCAAGTTAAACCTCCTTTAGGAACTATGTTCTTTAAATAAACATTATACATATTATTCTTTCTAGGAACTCTAAGTAAAACTTGACTTTCATCAATTAACTTAAAGTTTGGAGATAAAACAATACATTCAGTGTCATTAAAAAGAACACTATTCTTTTTATCACACATTTGTGAGACACTGAAGAGATTAAACTTTAACTCTCTCACAAAATACACATTTTCAAAATCTAGATTACCAGTTTTAATGGTACCTTTTCCTATGATTTTCCCTCCTTTGGGGTTCCCTTCAAAAGCAACATATCCTCCATCTATCTCTTCATAGTCTGTAAGATAGGACATGTTCACTGTCATGTGCCTTGAGCATCTACTATCAATCACACTTTGATCCTGTAAATCCATTTGTGGATTACCCTGCACGTTAGATAAGAAAATCAGTTTCTTTTGGGGACCCAAGCCATCACTGACTTGGATCTGCCTTGTGCATTAATATAATCAAACTTCTTTAGGGTGATTGATGCACTATTGTGTTTAGAAACATGGTCTAAAACTTTAGTCTTTGATTTCCAAACCCAACAAGCTGAGGCCTTAACAACATTAAAACTATTTCCCTTAACATCATTAACTACTGCTTTTGGCCTAGCAGTATTAATTTTTTTACCACTAACAGTATTAACCCTTTGATAAATATTACTGTTTTTGAATGATGTGTTCTTATGAATAGGCCTCTTAACAGTTGAATGTGTTGTTTTATAAAGATATGACATTGGTCTAGCAACATTCATTGTTGTTTTTGAGTGAGCAGTATTAACTTGTCTAGCAGTATTAACTGATATCGTTATTTTAGAAATATTTTGTCTAGCAGTATTAATTAATACTAAACCTGACTTCATTAGTACTGCTCTTGGAACCATGTTCTTTTTAGCACAGGGGTGAGTCTTTTTAGCAAAGTTTTGATGATTCACCCTTTGAGCATTGTTCCAAACAGGTTTTACCATCCTTTGATTTTGAAACAGTTTTTGATGGTAATTGCAATCAACTTGCAGATGATCAAAGCTTCCATACACATAACAGGCCTTATTAAACATCTCAAAATTCCTTCCTAGTTTTTGAGACATCATATTGTTCCAATTTCTTTGATTTCCTCTTGGACTGTGAGTGTTTTGCCTATGTTTCTCATCTTGTTTAACAGTTTTCCTAACAGTTTTCTCTTGTTGCTTAGGTTTGACAAACTCTCTACATAGCAATACTAGCTTAACTATTATCTTCTCAGTTATAGTTATGAGACAAACAATTTCTTCCTCATCATCTACAGCCCATTTCTTCAATATTAGGGCATCATCATTCTTACCTAACAACTTTAGGCACTTCTTTCACTAACAACTTTACAAATTCTAACTACACAGCTCATTAACAAACTCATCTAAACAAGTAAAAGCAAAAAGTCAGTGTTGGGAGGCATGAAATTTCCTGTATAGGGAGTGTAAATGCATTATAATTTTCAGAGCCAAAACTTTCAGCAATTATCAACATTCTGACACTCTAATGAGCTTGTTTTAAACTTAGATGCATTTTCAAATTTAACCTAACCATTAAATTGAAGCAATATTTTTTTCTTTTTAATTTTTTTTTTTTCAAAGCCTTCTTCCTAAGCTCTCTCTAATAGTTAATTTCACCTACATTAATATCCCATTTTAAGCCAAATATTTTTTTCTACAAAAACAGACTCATTTCTTTTTAATAAAATTTCAAGTTTTTCTTCCACTGATTCTAAACCTGTTTTATAACATAAAATCATTAAACTAGATTTCTCTAAATCTCTTAATTAGGCCTTTCCTCTGCCCTGATCATTCCAGTCATATCCACCAAGGCCATCACATGACACCAAAGTTGTGGAAGTAGGAAGTATCCAACAAGCACACTACTTCTCGATCTTTCGCTTGTTCTTGGTTGCTGATTTCTTGAGCTCTGGCACTTCCCAGCAAAATGTCCCCGTCATGTGGCAGTTGTAGCCTCCACTTTGGACTTATCAAAACCACTAGTACTTCATTGACATTAACAGTAGAGCATCCTTAATTGTATTCTTCAAAATCCTTCTAGCCCTCATATTCAAACATGGCCCAATTTGCCATCTCAATACAACTCTTCAATAGTCCATCAGTATAGGATTAATCCAGTCCTCATGTGCAAGTTGAGGACTAGTTGGTTTGACTCTAACAAAGGAATTAACAATAAATAACAAGCATCGCTCAAGTTATTAATATTTGTAGAGTAAGCAGTATTAACTTGAGTGCTAGCAGTAGTAACTCCTTGAGCAGCATTAATAATATGTGCTTAATTACACATATTTTATACCTAATAAAACGAGCCTAAATGACCAAAAACAGACAAAAAAATACCCAAAATATGTTTGTTTTGCTTTGTGTACTGTGCAGGTATCGGATATCGACAAAAGGACGAAAAAAGGAGTCAAATCGGACAAAACCGAGCACGGATTCGAAAAGAGCTAAAAAGTAAAAAGTCAAGGTCAAAAAGTCAACAGGAAAGTCAACTCCGACAAAGTCAAAGTCAACCAAGTGAAGAAAATACAACTTGAGAGGCAAAATAGTCAATGTCAAAAGATGATATATCATTGTTATAAAACTACAAAGGGCTGAAATTTTGCAATTCAAAGATAAGAAATAACTTGAGGGGGCTAAACTGCCAACCCCCTAAAAGTTATAATACACAAGGACCACCTATGTAATTAACTTATATAGGTTAGAGGGCCAATCCTGCCAAGTTTTCAAACCTGTATCACCCCAAGGACTAACAATGAAAATCCCAACCAACCTTAGGGACTTAAACTGTCAAAACCAAAACCCCTAACCCTAAAATAAGTTACTACTTTTAACCCTTTACCCCCACAATCCCTTTTTACACCTCACATCCCAATCCCCTAACCCCGTTACCCTGTGTTTAACAAAATCAAACCCAGTTAAACCCTAAATTCCCGCCAAAGCCCAAACCCCCATACTTAGTCACGGGTCTCCTTCTCCATCCTTTTACCCTGCATCCTCAATACCACAGGGGATTAAACCCTTAACCCCTCTCCACTAACCCCCCCTATTTGCCACCTTGGCAGTCCCATGTTGAGCACAAAAACAAAGGGTTGAGATTGCTTGGATTGGGGAGCAAGAAGAATGAAGGGTGAGGATTGAGCTTGGATTGCTCTCAGCAAACTAACACAACAAACACAGATGCTATGAAGACTCTCAGCCTATAAAAGCAAGAGAGAAGACAAAGCATAGGCGAGGAGTGTAATTTAGTATAGGTTTATTGCTTTTTTCTTCCAGCTTATTTATTGCTTAATGTATTAAAAATTCAGCTTTGTACTCATTTTCATTAATAAAAGTCAAGATTTCAGCTTAATTTTCTTTTTACATTAAAGTTTTTACTTATATGCAAAATTTACAAAAATTTACTTTAAGCCACTATTGGATGATAAGCCTATGCTGGATGGGCTTATGGGTATAATTGGCTAGCAGATAAGCTCTTGTGAGCTTATGTACACTTCTGTCAAAGCATAAGGATCAAGGGTATTTTCATTTTCTCTTTTAACTCAAAGCACTGTAGCAATGCTTATTCTGTCTTATTAGTACTTAACCTTGCTTATTCTGTCTCTTTTTAACTTAATATGTCTTAAAATTGCATTGTAAATCATTTTACTTAGTTGAAATCCAAGTTTTAGTTAACACTGCTTATTATTTAGTTAGTACTGCTCTATAGCTTATCTCATATTTAAGTGCTTATTTTTCTATAGTTTTTGCTTATTAGTCTGTTAATATCATAGCCCTAATCTGTTTTACTCATTCCTAAGTCTAATTAAGTCTGTTTAGCTTAAAATGTGGATTTCTAGAATATAAAGGGGTGTTTGGGACAGTGGCTTAAATGGGTCATATTGAGTTAAAACTCTTTTGATCACTTTGGCCAGCTTCAATTACATTTTTAAGTTAGTATAAATGAGTTTTTAGAAGTTTTTCAAGTACCAAAATTTGTTTTTAAGGTTTTTGCAAAACCCCCTTTGAACCTGTGGTGCCACAATGGACCCAAAGGGGCTTAATTGTTAAGCTTATCAATTTAGCTTTAGAGTCTGTTTTTAAGTGCATTTTGGTGTCAAAGTAGAATAGCCTAAGTCTCTGTATTGTTTAATGAGTCTTGGTAAAAGACTGACAAGTCTTAGATTTACATTTTCATGAGTTTTAATTAGCTTTTTTTTTATTTTCAACTTTCAGCCTTTAAACCATGTTATTAGCTTGTGAATTTTTGAGCACAAGCTCACTATGAGCTTGTCTCTGTCTGTTTTAGCTTATCTTTGAGCTTTGAGCTTATTTGATGGCTTAAACCAAGGGCTGCAAAGAGCCCTTTGGGTCTGCCACTCAGGGCTCCCCTGGTGCAAAGTGCCAAATTGACAGCTGCTATAACTTCCTCAGCTTATCACAACTTTGGTTTTTCCAGGCAAAGTCAAGATAGCTTATAGGTGTGCTTAAATCCCCGTATAAAGCGCAGCCATTGTGTCCCACTTTGACAAAGGCTTGAAAATAAGCCCTGAAAGTGAGGGGGGTTGGTGGGGGGCCGCCCAAGCGCCTGTTTGGCCTGCAGCCAAGCCTTATAGGCTTAATCAGCTTCTTGCAGCTTAATGCCCTGTCAATTTAGCTTAGTAGGGTTTAAATAGCTTATAAGTGTTAATATTAAGGTCCTAATGTGCCTTATTTGTCCCCCTTTTAGTGCTTATTCTAGTCTTATTTGTTGTTATTTAAAATTTCTAAGTATAAATTCCAATTTTTGGCTTAGGTGCTTGCTTTAGCTTTTAGTCTGTTTTTATTTGGGGGGGGGGGAGGAGGGTTGGGGTGCTTATTTTAGCATAATAAATGCGTAATATACTAGAGTAGATATATGATTACTTAATTTCTCATATTCATAGCTTAAATAGCTTAACTAAGCCAACAATATACAGCTTGTTTTTTGCCTTTAAAGTGAGCTTTAGAGCATTTTGCCAGCTTTTTGTCTTTATTTCCGGAGCTAATTATTAGTTTTTAATAAAAAGTTCAAGTTTTTAAAAATGGCCTAATATAAATGTGCTTAAAAAACTTAGTAAAAAATTTTTTTTTGAAAAATAAAAATAAAATAGGAAAGTAGAAGTTCGGGGGTTGATCAAGACTCGAACCCCCGACCTCTACCACTCTCAACCCTCCACACTACACACTCTACCGCTGCGCCCTTGGGTCTTTTCTGAAAGAACTCTTGGGCGCTTTGGTATTTAAGTAGGTTTATGTCCTAATAAGCTTATAAAACTGGTGACAGCCTAATTTAACAGCTAATATGATAAGCTGTAGACCTAGCTTATTTTCCAAGAACCATTGCTCTTTAGCTATTTTTATGGTACATAATTCAGAATTTTTTATAAAGTTTTAATATTTTTTATAATTTATTTTCTTTTTAAACTTCAAAAAAATCATAAAAAATAAAATATTAATCGGAAAAATATAAACTTTTTTTTAAAATTTTTCTTTTTTCATATAATTTGTAGGAAAAATATAAAAGTTTCTGTAAGGTTAATTTTTTAAAAATTTTATTTTTAAAGAACGGGTTTTGGAACCAGTTCTTTTCATGACACAGTTTTTTTTTGGTCAAACGACCTCCGTTTTTAGTCTATTTTATTTTAAACTTCGTATTTACATTTAGAATCTATAGTTAGATTTTAGATTTGTATTTTAGGGTTTTAATCTTGCAAAATTTAGGTTTTTATCCCCTCTTTTTTCTGCCCGTTTTAGGTTTTAAGTTATACAGCTTTCGTTTTTAGGTTTTATTTAATCGTTTTTGCATATTTAATTGGTAGAAATAGAAAACCCATCATAATCTTGTCGTATTCAAACATCAATCCTCAATCCGTCATTCGATTTTCCATTCAAGCCTCGTTGGGACAAAACGACCCGGGAACTCATACTTCCGGTTACGTATATATTTTATTTTGTGAACTCTTGACCAAACCTTGGCTAAAGGTAATTGGTTGAGTGTTTGCTAAATATATATAACATATTATGACGAATCAATTCTTGGCGCCGCAGCCAGTGGAGGCTGTTGAAAAACATTATCGAAAAGTTTGACAATTTTTGTTTGAATCTGTGAATATTTTCTTTTATAAAAAACATAAAAAGTACAAAAATATTTTTCATTTTCTTTTAGTATAATTATCATATAAAAACAAAAGAAAAACCAAAAACATAAAAACATTGTCCATAAAAAAGAAATAAAATTCACAAATTGATAAAAATACCAAAATATAATATTCTCAATTGAGGTATTATCATAATAACTTCCGGTGAACTTGTTGGTTCCCAACTCGAACAAAAGATTAAAAACTTCCCATAATTGTGTCTCTAACCGAATAACGGCTCACCTGAAAAAGTCAAAACAAACTATAAAGTGGGGGTATAAGAGGGTTGTTCCCGAGGACCTACGTACCAAAGGAAAATAAGCTTCGCTCAATATCTACTCCTACCGCTCACCTGTGCCGTGTTATACTTTTTGTAGAGCAAACCGACCGAGAAGTAAGTAACAGATTATTGGTTGAAGTTGTCTCATCTCATTGACCGAAAAAATCATTGTGAATAAAATCATTAAAAAAAACCTAACGCAAAAAAAATAAGTGTAAAATTCTTTTTTAAATTTCATTTTATGATGCATGCGGCAACGTCGTTCTCAAGCCCGTAAACGTCGACAACCACAAGTCTGACAAACTTCTGTTGAATCACCAAATCTTGAGAAACCAACTAACAATCAAGAAACTTTCAATCCTCCCATAGTTACGATGGACGATAATCGTACTATGGCTCAATATCACGAAGCACCCTACCGAGGTTAACGAGTATGCATCCTTGTTGGTGGAGGTTTTTGGGGGACCCAGATAACAACGCAAGACAATTTTGAGAATCAGCATGGTCTACATAATCTTTGTTCAAAACAAGCAATTTTTTGGTACATGAAAAAGAAGACCCACATGCACACAGATAACGTCTGATATTTCAACATGATCACTTCTACGATGAAGTTACGCCCGAAACTTTGCCCGATACGTCGGTTAAGCTTATGCTTTTTCCATTTTCCCTCGAGGGAGCAGCCCAGATTTGGCTTGAAAAAGAGCCCCCTCGATTGATTCTTACATGGGATGATCTTGTGTCGAAATTCATTAACAAATTCTTTCCTCCTTCTAAAACGACAAATCTTAGAAATGAAATCACGAGATTTCAGCAAAGATTTGACGAATCGTTTTATGAAGCATGGGACCGTTTCAATGATCTTCTTAGGGCATGCCCAGCATCGTTTGGTTTTTCGGAAATGCATCAACTCGATACATACTATAATCCTTGAACACAATGATCAAGATTCCCTTGAATTTCCGCCGCTGTGTAACTTTTAGGATAAAATGCCCCGAGAAATGTCTAAAAATCATCAGAGCAAATCCAAAGTTCGACAATTCAACGAAGCAAACCCTTGTTGCTAAAGTGATACAAGCACTTCCATCTCTGGTATCTCTCTTCGTCCCGATGTCTCCGAACTCAAAGATATGGTCAAAGCATTTGCTCTAGATAAGAAGAATCAATCCCAAGCTCCCGCTCACCAAACTCCCGCGTCCGTAAAAGCGGTCGAGGAAAGTTGTGTGACTTGCGGTGGAGCTCATTCATATCAAAGTTGTCCCGCCACCGATGGCAATGTTTATCATGACAATATTCAAGCTTACGTTTCTCAAGCCGCCGCGGCTAATTTTAATCAAGGAAGTACCAGTGCCCGACCTCCAATGGTTGCAAACCAAATTCGACCTCCCGGTTTTCCTCCTATGCAAAACCATCAAAACAACCAAAATCGGGGGATCAATTTCAAACCGAAAGATTTGGGGAACATAATTTAACCAAAATCGGGGTAATAATTTCAGTCAAGGACCAATTTATCAACCCCAGGTAATCAACCCCCAGCTTATCAAGCTCATGTTAACCAAGTCAAGAAAAAAGCCCCCGCTGGCCTCAAACACAAGTGTGGTTCTAAGACCGAATTTGATATGCTTACGTAAAGGCTAATGATGCGGTTATGAGGAATGTGCAAAACCAGGGGCAAAACCTGCAAGCTCAATTGAACAACTTGGCTACTTCAAATCAAAGGCTTGAAAGTATGCTAAGTAACTTTATCAAAATGAACACCGCCTCTACTTCAGGTTCGGGAACTCTCCCGGGTAACACCATTACCAACCCGAAGGAAGATTTGAAAGGTATCACCACCCGAAGTGGTGTTGCATATCAAGGACCCGCGATTCCTTCTACTTCATCTTCTCCTCCGAAAGTGATGAATCGTGATACCGAGGTTACAAAGGATACGATGCTTCCTACTAATAACGGAAGCACCGAAGACATCCAACCTCCGGTTATTCAAGTCCAATCTCAAAATCCAACTTCCGAGCCAGTTGTTGATCCCGTTAGTGCTCCAATGCCTAACCAACGAACATCAATTCCATTTCCTTCAAGAAGAAATGATGAAAGGCGCCGTGAAAAAGCTAACGATCAAATTGAGAAATTCTACGAAATCTTTAGATTGATTTTCGGAAATTAGCTTTATTACGGATGCCTTGCCCTAATGCCAAAATTTGCCAAAGAAATTGATGTGAAATGGCTAAGAACTACTCCTTTGTGAACGAGAATTGTTATCAGTCAGTTCACTAAACAAGTTACCTAAAAAACTTGAGAACCCTGGCCGATTTCTCATTCCATGTGATTTTTTCTGGGAATTAATACAAGCAATATGCTTGGCCGATCTCGGCGCAAGCATTAATCTTATGCATACTCCGTTTGAAAGATCTCTCTCTCATCCCGGAACTAACCCCGACTTTGGCATGACTCTAGAACATACAGATCTGTATCAATCACTGAACCAATCGGTATTGCTAAAGACGTCCATCTAATGGTGGGAAAGTTCCAGTTTCCGGCAGATTTTATGGTCGTTGATTTTAAGCCAGACCCCCGAGTACCTTTAATCCTCGGGAGAAGTTTCTTAAAGACCAGTCGTGCATTATAGAATTTTTTATGAAGAGAAATAAACCCATTCGTGGTTGGCGAAAGAGGCCATCACTTCAATCTGACCAAACTTGAGATACACGACTAATTTATCAATCATATGACGACAACCTAAATTCGACGACAATTGAATTGGCAATGTGAGAATACTCGCAAGAAGTCTTAAGGTTTTTGCTGATTTCAGTTGCATACGGTAAACCCTCATCCTGATAACGATTCAATTGTTTTCAAATCTTCATAAACACTAAACTCCTTTCGGGGATAGTGATTTTCTCCTTCTCGAAGAAGCAAATTGCTTTTAATAGCTTTCAATGACGAGCCAAATTGTCCACGATAATTGAATGCTACTTACTATGATCCCGAGTGACATTCTTTATTCCTAGAAGCACTTCTCAATATGAACCGTTGCCTCCTCTTCTGAATCATAAAGAATATTCACCCGGAATCCGGGAAGAACTAAAAAAGTTGGTTGAAGCTAAATCACATTTGATAGCCGTCCCGAGGTTGAACTCAAAGACATGCCACCTTCATTTAGAATAACACATTTTTGGAAGGCGACGACAAGAAATGCCAGTCCTAATTCGAAAGATGAAAGGATGAGAAAAAGGGCAGCTCGTTAAACAGTGTTACTAAAGTCCTACATAGCGAGCCATCGCTTGGAAACTCCCGCGCTATCAAGGGTGTTGAACCAGAGTTTGTACTCAAAAATCCTTATGGAAGAGGACTACGAACCAACAGTTTCAGAGTCAAAGACGTGTAAACCCAAAAATCCACGACGGCAACACAAAAGAGGTTGAAAAACTTACTTGACGCCCCCGGATTAATTTTCCTTGATCTACGGACAGTCCATGGAAAGTCCCTAAACATTGTGTTACCAAAGAAGGGTGGTATAACCGTCGTCAAGAATGATGATAATGATTTGATACCAACTCGATTTGTCACGGGGTGGAGAGTGTGCATTGACTATAGAAGTTGAATGAGGCCACCCGAAAAGACCATTTCCCATTGCCCTTCATGGATCAAATGCTCAGAAAAAAAAAAAAAAAAAAAAAAAAAAAAAAAAAAAAAAAAAAAAAAAGAAAAAAAAACAAAAATAAAAAAAAAAAAAAAAAAAAAAAAAAAAAAAAAAAGAAAAAAAAGAAAGAAAAAGAAAAAAAAAAAAAAACAAAAAAAAAGAAAAGAAAGACTCGCGGGAAACGCAATACTCTTGTTTCCTCGATGGCATCGTCTGGTTTATATTTCAGATTCCCATTGACACCCAAGGATCAAGAGAAGACAACTTTTAACTTGCCCCTAGTGGGACGGAACTTCGCCTATCCGCCGCAAGCCTTTTGGGCAAGTAACTCACGCCGACACGTTTCCAACGAATGTATGATGGCAAACTCCATTACCATGAGATCCGAAAAGACAAATGGAAGTGTTCATGGATACTTCCCCCTAGGTCTTCGTGGATTCTTTCACTCTACATGCCTATCCCATTTTGTAGACATGCCTATCCCATTTGGACAAAATGTTAAAACGGTGTGAAGACACCAATTTGGTCCTAAACTGGAAGAAAAGCCATTTTATGATAAAAGAAGGCATTGTTCTTGGACATAAAATCTCTAAATCGGGAATTGAGGTCGACCGAGCTAAAGTTGACGTCATCGCCAAGCTCCCCCACCCGACTACTGTGAAAGGTGTCCATATTTTTCTTAGGCACGCCGGTTTTTACCGACGTTTCATACAAGACTTCTCAAAAATAGCCCGCCCAATGACTCACCTGCTTGAAAAAGAGACTCCATTTTTTTTCTCAAAAGAGTGTATCGAATCCTTTAATACACTTAAAAGAAAATTGACCGAGGCTCCAATTTTGATTGCTCCTGATTGGGACTTGCCTTTCGAACTCATGTGTGATGCAAGTGACTTTGCAATTGGGGCAGTCCTAGGGCAATGAAAAAACAAGCATTTCCAACCAATTCACTATGCCAGCAAAACCATGATTGAAGCTCAAGCACACTACATTACGACCAAAAAAGAATTACTTGCCGTAGTGTACGCTTTTGAGAAATTTCGGTCATATCTTGTTTTGTCCAAGAGCATAGTGTATACCGACCATTCTGCTATAAAGTATCTCTTCGCTAAAAAGGATGCTAAGCCAAGACTGATGCGGTGGATCCTTTTGCTCCAAGAATTTGATGTTATCATCCGAGACAAAAAAGGAGCAGAGAATCTGGCCGCCGATCATCTTTCCAGACTTGAGAACCCTCATCAAGATAAACTCGAGAACAAGGAAATCACGGAAACATTTCCTCTCGAAACTCTTGGATCGGTTGCTCTTCGTGTTGATAGTACCCCATGGTTTACAGATTTCGCAAACTACCATGCGGGGAATTTCATTGTCAAATGAATGTCATCCCAACAGAAAAACAAGTTTTTCAAAGATGTCAAACAATACTTCTGGGATGACCCCTTCTTGTTCAAAATTTGTGCAGATCAAGTGATCCAGCGGTGTGTGCACGGCAAAGAAGCTCTCGACATTCTCAAAGCTTGCCACAATGGACCCACCGGGGGACATCACGGTGCAAATCTCACCGCCAAAAAGGTCTTTGATGCCGGATTCTTTTGGCCTACAATTTACAAGGATGCACACGAGTTGGTTAAAAATTGCGACTCGTGCCAACGACAAGGAAAAATTTCACAAAGGGATGAGATGCCTCAAAATTCCATCCAAGTTTGTGAAATCTTTGACGTTTGGGGCATCGATTTCATGGGACCCTTCCCATCTTCTAGAGGCAACAAATACATACTCGTGGCGGTCGATTACCTGTCAAAATGGGTTGAAGCAAAGGCGCTCCCCACCAACGACGCCCGAGTAGTTTGCAAATTTCTTAAATCTCTCTTTGCCAGATTTGGTGCTCCCCGTGCCATCATCAGTGATCGTGGAACACATTTTTGCAATGACCAATTTGCAAAGGTCATGCTTAAATATGGAGTCACTCATCGTCTCTCCACCGCGTATCATCCCCAGACAAGTGGGCAGGTTGAAGTATCGAATCGTGGTTTAAAAAGAATTCTTGAAAGGACAGTGGGCGAAAATCGTGCCTCTTGGTCGGACAAACTGGATGACGCTCTCTGGGCCTTCCGTACAGCATACAAAACACCCATCGGGTGTACTCCGTACAAGCTTGTATATGGAAAGGCATGTCATCTGCCGATTGAGTTGGAGCACAAAGCTTACTGGGCCCTTAAAAATGCAAACTTTGATATCCAAACAGCGGGTGATCAACGCAAAATTCAACTCAATGAATTAAGTGAACTGCGTGATCAAGCCTATGAAAATTCTTTGATTTACAAAGAGAAAACTAAGAGGATTCATGACGCAAAGATCAAAAACCGCGTTTTCAACGTCGGTGATCAAGTCCTCCTCTTTAACTCAAGATTGAAAATTTTCTCCGGCAAGTTGAAGTCCCGTTGGTCAGGACCATTTACCATTGTTCAAGTTTTTCCATATGGCACCGTTGAGTTATCCCAAAACTCCGGGCCAAACTTCAAAGTAAATGGTCATCGTCTCAAGCACTACTTTGGAGGTGATATCCCTGCTATGGATATCCCGGACCTCCAAACCTTCCCTAAGGACAACTAAATTCAGGGAATTGGGTCAAGCTTAGTGACCCTAAACAAGCGCTTCGTGGGAGGCACCCCATGCTTATCCTAGTTTATCAGTAGTAGTAGTATGCTAGCTTAGTAATGAATAAGTGTTTAGTTGTTGTGAGGAGGCTTGCCTCTTTCCTTTTCCATGTTTTGTGTTTTGTGCTGTATTGTCCAGGATGTCCCGGATTTTTGAAGCCTCTCGTGCTCGCGGTATTTGTCCTTCGATCACAAGAGCTTCACAATCCTCAGCTTCATTTGGGAATCCCGATATCCTAATCTTATCGACTAACGTTTATCTTTAAGCATACTTCATAAACGGCTTAGGATTTACGTAGAAACCCTTCGTAAAACATTGAGGACAATGTTTCATTCTAGTATGGGGGGATCTTCGATTTGATTGTGCCTGCAGCCGTTGTTTCTTACGTAATCCCGTTTTTACCACCAAAATTTCAAAAAAATGAAAAAATTTAAAAATTTTCAAAAATAAAATAAGTACAATTATGTGCAAGGAACCAATGATCACAAACGAAAGTTTGATGATAGAAGAACCTTCACCAACAACAACAACCAGAATAACTGTAACAACAATAACAACCGCAACAATGATCACCAACAACAACATAATAGAAGGCAAGAAACTATCAAGGCTTATGTTGTCGCCCCAACTGAAAATAGTAGGTATACTGGAAGCCTTCCCCTGTGTAAGAAATGCACCCTGCATCACACAGGACCTTGCACTGTCAAGTGTCAGACTTGCAACAAGGTAGGTCACCAGACCAGGAACTGCAGAAACAAAGGGCCAGCCACTGGAAGCAACCTACAACCAGTATTCGTAACTTGTCATGCCTGTGGAGAGAAAGGGCACTACAAAAGTCAGTGCTCAAGAGCAAACAACAATGCCCACGGAAGAGCATACTTGCTGAGGGACAAGAATGCTCACCAAGACCCGAACGTAGTCACGGGTACGTTCCTTCTAAACCAACATCTAGCTAGAGTATTATTTGATTCAGGAGCCGATAAAAGTTTCGTATCCATATCTCTTGCTTCTATGATTAATATCCCACCAATTACACTAGATACCACTTACGACATTGAAATGGCCGATGGAAACCTAGTAGGCACTAATACCGTTATCCAGGGTTGCACTCTGATTTTGCTAAACCAACCTTTCGAAATTGATCTTATGCCGATTAAACTCGGTAGTTTCGACGTCGTCATTGGTATGGATTGGTTATCCAAGTATCATGCTAGAATTATCTAATATCAAGGCAAGAAATATTTGTGACGAGAAAGTCGTCCCACATTCCATTTTGACATGAAACTTTGATCATACGAGGTGATCGAAGTAAAAACCGGAACTAAGTCTCATATCCATACTAAACCTAAAAGAATATAAACCAGGGGAATATCAAGTTTTCGTAGCCCAAGTAATGGAGAAGAAGTCAGACGAAAAACAACTAGAAGATATACCGGTAGTCAGAGAATTTCCGAAAGTTTTTCCTGAAGATCTACCCGGCCTTCCTCCAGTTCACCAGTAGAAGTCAATAGATTTAATTCCCAGGAGCGGGCACCAGATAGCCCCGAGACCTTAAAGTTTAGCTCCTTCAGAAAGGCAGGAATTATCAGAATCACTATAAAGTTAGCAACCGAGGTTTTATCCGACCAAGTACATCGCCCTACTCCTGTCTTTATTTGTTAAAAAGAAAAGACAGATCTTCAGAATGTGTATCGATCACCAGGAGTTGAATAAACTTCACCGTTAAGAATCGTTACCCATAAAACTCAGGATTGATTATATATTCGACCAACTTCAAGGTTCGAGTGCTTACTCAAAAATTGACTTGAGATCAGGCTATCACCAACGAAGAGTCAGGGATGAAGATATACCAAGCATGCTTTCAGAAACGAGGTACGGATACTATAATTTCAACTATGCCATATGTGGTTTAACTCATGCGCCTGCTGTGGTTTCATGATCTCCATGAAGTCGTGTATGTAAACCTAACTTGATAAATTTGTGATAGTATTCATCGAATGATATTCTTATCTACTCCCGAACAATGAAGAAACCCACAATCACCTGAGAATAATCTTTGAATTACTCAATAAGGATGAAATACTAAGTCCAAATTTTTTCCAAATGTGATTTCTGGATCAGTATCGTGCAATTTCTCAGGCACGTAATTGACAGTCAAGGAATTCACCTTGACTCCTCCAAGATTGAAGCAGTTAAGAATTGGGCATCTCCTACCACACCTACAGAAGTACGCTAATTCTTAGGACTCGTCGGCTACTATCAGAGATTCATCAAATATTTTTCGAAGATTGCAAAGCCTTTGACTGAATTAACCCAGAAAAACAAAAAGTATATCTGGGGAAGAAAGAAACCCATGAGCAAGCTTCCAACAGCTAAAACAGAAACTTTAATAAACTCAATCTTAGCATTACATAAGCTAAACGATGACTTTGTCATTTATCATGTGATCATCACATCAGGTTCTGAGAGCATGTTAATGCAAGAGAAAAGTTATTGCATATGCATCCTGACAACTCAAGCCATCCATGAAGAGAGCTAATACCACAAACTAGCCTCGAATTAGGACAAATTAGTATTCGCTCATAAAATTGAAGACACTATCTGTAATTGCACAAAGTGTACTGTGTTTTTACTGATCATAAAGTCTTTGCATATCCTATGATCAGAAAAGAGTTGACCATGAACAACTCAATGTTAGAATTTGCTTGCAGATACGATTATGAGATTCATTACCATCCTAGAAAGGCAAATGTTGTAGCAGATGCCTTAATCCAGAAGGAACAAATCAAACCACTCTGAGTTAGAGCATTAGTCACGACCCTTCACTAAAAATTACCATACAGCAACAAAATCCATCGTAGCCAAATGAGCCAATCAAAGAAGAGAACATCAACAACCGAAATTTACGCGGAAATGGACAAAGCATTTGAAGTACGTCCTGATGGAACTCGTTGTATCAAGAATCAAAGTTGGTTACTATTCTTTGGTAATTTGAGGGACTTAATCATGCATGAATCCCATAAATTAAAGTATTCCATCCACCCAAGTTCTGACAAGATTAATCAGATCTAAGACACTCAATGGTTGCCTAACATGAAGGCATCATACCTGAGTATTTGGCAGTGTTTGACATCTCTAGATTAAAGAGAATACAGAAGCTATCCGGCTTTACGATACAACCAGAAATATTCCTACCTGGAAATGTGAAAGAATAAACAATGGGACATTGGTATTGTTTAATTACACATGCCATTTTTTCCATTAAAAAACAGACTTATAAAGACGAAAAACGTACCATAAATACATTGTATTTTATGATTTGCATTTGTAATTGAGCCATGAAAACGGATATTCAAAAAGAAAGCCAAAAACGACCAAACCAAAGCACGGGATGGAAAAGACAAAGTCAATCCATAGCCAAAGTCAGTCAAAGTCAAAAGTCAGCCACATGAAGAAAATACAACTTGAGGGACTAAAATTGCCAAACCCCAAGTTGTATTACAAGAGTTAAAAGACAAGGGTCGAATTTGCAAACCGGGCGAAGTTTTGCAAAGAAGTTATAAGAGTTGAGGGGCCAAAACTGCCAACCTAACCAAACTCCATTCTTCCCGCCCAAAACAAAACCCAGGTACAGAGTAGGGATGTCTTCCCATACTTCTACCCTGCAAAACCACTCAACACCCTAGATAAATCATTTCAACCACTCCTCTAGCCCCCCTCAGCTGTAAAGTGCCATTGGCATCCCTTACCATTCCAAGTATTTTCTATGGATGAGATAGAACCTCCAAAGAAGCACAAAAGAATTGAAGCTGGGATGTGTTTGTAGAATCACCTCACACATAATCACACTTGGTTTTTGTCTCTACAAAGAAACAACCAAGAAAGACACAAGAGAAAGATGTCGAAGAGAAGAAGACTTCGACTATAAATATAGTCTTTTGTAATCTTTGAAAGTAGCTAGTTAGTTTTTAGTTTTTAATATCTTAGAATGTCTTAACTTAATCTTAGTTTTCAAAAGTCATTTACAGCTTTTAGTTTTATTAGATGTTGAATTCAGTCTCTTTCTTGCTTATTAAGTGTATTAGTAGCCTTAGATAGCTTATTGCCCTTTTCTTTTGCTTATTGAGGTTTTTAAGACCAAATTCATAACCAATAGTACTAACTCTTTAGTTAGTACTGTTGAGGGTTTAAGCCAAATTCTAGCTTATTGAGCTTATTCCACTTGCTCATTATTATTCCTAGTAGCTTATTTTGTTAGTTTGTTAAGTTGTGTGTGCTTATTTGCCTTTTTCTTAGCTTAGTTTGTGTTAACAGTCAAGTGCCATAAGCCTCTTTGTGCCCTTAAGCTTAATTTAAGTGTCTGTCAATTAAGCCCTTTTCAGCTTCTTTAGTGTTAGTTTTCAGCTCTCTAGTGCTTATTTAGGATAGGGTAGTTAATCCTTTTAGCTTATTAGTTTAAAGTCTAGCTTATTAGTCCAAAAAGTCCAAGACTTAGCCACTTTTAAGCCCTTAAGCTCATTTAGGCCAACTGTCTGTTTTAAAAGCTCATTTTAAGCTTATTTATAAGCTTTTACAAAAAGTTGTAGTTTTGAAAATTGTTAAGCTCATTAAGCTTAACAACTTTGGTTCACAAAGTTTTTCATAAAAAAAAGAGGAGACAAGGGGTGACCCGGGTGAGCAAGACTCGAACCCGGGTCTCTACCCTCGATACACCTCCCTTTTATACACCACACTTACCGCTGCGGCCTTGGGACTTTTTCATTAAAGTCCCAAGTGGTTAGCTATTTAAGGGTGTTTTCCACCTTAAAGCTATAAGCTGTTTACAGCTTATTTTCGGGCTTATTTATAAGCAAATTTTTGGTTTCTTATTTTTCGTAGGTTATTTATAGTGTCTAGTATTTTAGGTAAAATTTTCAGAATTTTTAAAAGTAGTTTAGTATTTTTTTTATAATTTAATTTAGTTAAAAGTTTAAAAAATTCATAAAAAATACAAAAATTATCAAAAAAATATTTTTCTTTTTTAGAAAATTTTCTTTAGTCATATAGTTCGTAGGAAAAATACAAAAATTTTCGTAGGGTCATTTTTGTAACTTTTTGATTTTTAAAGAACGGGGCTCGGGTGCGGTTTTTGTCTTGACTCGTTTTTGGGTCAAACGACCTCCGTTTTCAGTCTAGTCTTTTTCATTCTTCGTTATTAGTCCCCTAGAGTAGTTTAGAAGTGAAAATTTCTTCGTAGGGTTAATTTTGAAGATTTTAGGTTTTTGACCCTTTGTTCGGGATTCGTGCTCTCGTTTTCTAGCTTAATTTCATAATTTTTAGGTTTTTCTTAAACGTTTTTGTTTATTATTGTTTAATTTAGCTTTCCATACTCTCAAATCATTTCTCTCTTTCAAACTCCAATCTTCCGACTGTATCGATTTTCCAGCACAGCCTCGTTGGGGATTAACGACCCGGGAACATTCTATACTGCTCCTGGTTTTATTGATTGTTGTTGTTTTTTTTAGACTTTATATATTTTATATATTTTATTATATATTATATATATTATAGTTTGAAAAATCACAAATCAATTTTTGGCGCCGCTGCCGGGGAGGCTGTGATACCGACTATCGTTGCTGTTGATCATTTGTGTTTGAAGCTGTGAATATTATCTAAAAAAAAAAACCAAAAAGTACAAAAATATTTTCATTTTCTTTTTAGTATAATTATCATTTAAAAACTAAAAAAAAAAAAGAAAACCAAAAATATAAAAACATTGTCTTTAATTATCAATAAAATTCACAAATTGGTAAAATACCAAAATATAATATTCTCAACTGAGGTATTATCATAATAACTTCCGGTGAACTTTGTGGTTCCCAATTCGAACAAAAGATTTAAAAACTTGCCTTTTGTGTCACTTGCGAGGTACGGTTCACCTTTTAAAAGATAAACAAACTCTAAGAGGGGTATAAGGCGGGTTGTTCCTAGGAACTACGACCCTAAAGGAAAAAGGTTTTTAATAGCTTCGCGCTTTCCTATTCCTCCGCTCCTTTGTGCGTTTTTCTTTTCGAAGAGTTACCGAGAAGCTTGTCGATTATTAGGTTTAAGTTGTCTTTTTCGTTGTCCGTTAAAATAATTTGTGAATAAATCATTGAAAAAACCAAACAAAAATTAGTGTAAATTTCCTTTTTAAATTTCTATTATGTGCATGCGCACTCGTTCTCAAGTCCGTAAACGTCGACAACAACCCAAATTTTGAGAAACCAAATAACAATCAAGAAACTTTCAATCCTCCCATAGTTACGATGGACGATAATCGTACTATGACGCAATTACTCGAAGCACCTACCGAGGGTTACGAGGATGCGATCGTTGTGCATTGTTCCAGAATTGCCGCGAACAACTTTGAGATCAAGCATGGTCTACTTAATCTTGTTCAAAACAAGCAATTTTTTGGACACGATAAAGAATGACCCACATCCAACATCTGATATTTCAACAAAGATCACTCTACGATGAAGTTCTCGAACGTCCCGAGTACTCAGTTAAGCTTATGGCCTTTTCCCAATTATTCCCTCGAGGGAGGCAGCCCTTATTTGGCTTGAAAAAGAGCCCGCCCTGATCGAATTCTTATATGGGGATATCTGTTTCGAAATTCATTAACAATTCCTCCTCCCTCTAAAACAACAAATCTTCGAAATGAAATCACGAGATTTCAACAAAAATTTGATGAAATGTTTTACGAGGCATGGGACCGATTCAATGATCTTCTTAGGGGATGCCCGCATCATGGGTTTTCAGAATTGCATCAACTCGATACATTCTATAATGCCCTAAATTCAAATGATCAAGATTCATTGAACTCCGCTGCGGGTGGTAACTTTTTGGATAAAATGCCTCGAGAATGCCTAAAAATCATCGAGAGCAAGTCCAAAGTTCGTCAATCACGAAGCAAGGCCATTGTTTCCAAAGTGAGTACGAGCTCTTCTACCCCAGCAGTTTCATCCGATGTTGCTGAGCTAAAAGATATGGTTAGAGCATTGATTCTCGATAAGAAAAACCAAACTCCAGCTCCCGCTCCCGTAAAGGCGATCGAGCAAAGTTGTGTAACTTGCGGGGGTGGTCATTCTTACCAAAATTGTCCAGCCACCAATGACTATCGTGACAATATCCAAGAATACGTGTCACAAGCCGCCGCAGTTAACTACAACCAAGGGAATGCCAGTTACCGACCTCAGATGGTTGCTAACCAAATTCGACCTCCCGGTTTTCCTCCTATGCAAAACCATCAAAACAACCAAAATCGGGGGATCAATTTCAACCAAAATCGGGGAAACAATTTGAACCAAAATCGAGGTAATAATTTCAATCAAGGACAAGTTTACCAACCTCAGATTAATCAACCCCCGACTTTTCAAGCTCCACCATACCAAGCTCCCGCTCCAGCTCCTCCAGCACCAGGTGTGTCTAAGTCCGATTTTGATAACTACGTCAAAGCTAATGACGCGGTTATGCAAAATATGCAAAATCAAATGGCAAATATAACGGACCTGATCACCAAATTCGTGAATAGTAATACCGCTTCTACTTCGGGCTCGGGTTCTCTTCCAAGCAACACCATTGCTAACCCGAAAGGTGATGTGAAAGCAATCACTACCCGAAGCGGTGTTTCCTATAAAGGACCTCAAATTTCTCCTCCTCCTAAAGAGACGGAAAATGAACCCGAGGTGACAAAGGATACGGTGCAACCAAGCACCGAAAACATCCAACCTTCGGTGGTCCAAACTAATGACCAAATTGGTGAGCCCGTTGTTGTTCCAAAGACTAAACCAACCTTGCCTTATCCTTCAAGGGCCAACAAAGAGAAGCTCCGTGAAAAAGACGATCTTCTAGCTTCAAAATTTATGGAGATTTTTCGGAATCTCCATTTCGAGCTAAGTTTCGCGGACGCTCTCCTACACATGCCCAAATTTGCACCAATGTTTAGAAAGCTCCTCAATGACAAGGATAAGATAATTGAGTTGACAAAGACACCGGTAAACGAGAATTGCTCGGCGGTTATCCTAAAAAAGTTTCCCGAGAAACTTGGAGACCCCGGTAGATTTCTTATACCGTGTGATTTTCCGGAGATGAATGAATGCTTAGCCTTAGCCGATCTCGGTGCAAGCATCAACCTAATGCCTCTCTCCATTTGGAAAGAACTAAGTCTCCCAGCTTTGACCAAAACCCGAATGATACTTGAACTTGCCGACCGAACGATTTCTACTCCAACCGGCATCGCCGAGGATGTTTTCGTGAAAGTTGGAACGTTCTTCTTTCCTGCCGATTTTGTGGTCGTTGATTACGTTGCCGATCCTCGGGTTCCCCTAATCTTAGGAAGACCTTTCTTGAGGACGGCACGTGCCTTAATAGATGTTCACGGTGAACAAATGACCCTTAGACATGATGACCAATCCGTGACCTTCAAAGTTGGTGATACTAAGACTTTCTCCTACAATATCATTGAATCGGTTAACCGAGTCGATGTTATTGACATTGCTTGTGAAGAATATGTTCAAGAAGTACTTGAAATTTCTGAAAGTGGCAATCCCACTTCTACTTCGGACCTTATGATCGATTCTCGCTCTCCATCTTTCACTCCCTTCGGAGGAAGTGATTTTCTAATGGAAGAGATCGATGAATTTCTTGAACATGATGATTCAATACCACCAGGTGTTGACGGCATCTATGATTCTGAGGGAGATACTGTTTACCTTGAGGAATTGTTAAGTGTGATCAATAGTGACCCAAATCTCCATCCGTCACCAGTTTGTGAAATTAATGTGCCTGAAAAGGTCAAATCTTCATGTGAAGATCCTCCCGACCTTGAACTCAAAGACTTACCATCCCATCTTGAGTATGCATTTTTGGAGGGTGGCTGATGACAAGGATATGTACCGTCTATATCGCTAAACTTGAAAAGAATGCGGATAAAACCGCCCCTGATCAAGGTTCCTTTAAGACAACACAAACCTGCCATAGCTTGGAAAATTTTGATATTAAGGGGATAGAATCTCAGTTTTTGCACCCATAAGATTTTGATGGAGAATGCCAAACCCGTGGTTCAACATCAGAGAAGGGTTAACCCCAAAATCCATGAGGTTATTAAGCAAGACAGTTATCAAACTTCATGTATGGGGTTAATTTACCCCATCTTGACAGTCCCTGGGTTAAGCCCGGTTATTGTGTCCTAAGAAGGGAGGCATAACCGTGGTGAAAAATGAAGAAAATGAATTAATACCCACTAGGTTGGTTACGGGATGGCGAGTTTGCATCGATTACCGAAAACTTAATGATGCAACTCGTAAAGACCATTTCCCGTTACCATTTATGGATCAGATGCTTGAAAGATTAGCCGGAAATGAGTACTATTGCTTTTTGGACGGATTCTCCGGCTACTTTCAGATCCCGATTGACCCAATTGATCAAGATGAAGGCTACCTTCACTGCCCTTACGGGAACATTTGCCTATCGTCTGCATGCCTTTTGGGTTATGGCTTATGACTGGGCACGTTCTAAAGGTGTATGGTTGCAATCTTTCACGAATGAGATTGAGAAAACCATGGAAGTTTTCATGGATGATTCTCAGTTTTCGGTGATTCTTTCTTCTTGCCTTTCACCATTTAGACAAATGCTGCAAAGGTGTGAAAGACCCATTTGTGCTCAAATTGGGAAAAAAATGCCACTTTATGGTCAAGATAGGCATAGGTCCTGGCCATAAGATTTCTAAATCTGGGATTGAGGTGATAAATCAAAGTTCGATGTCATTGCCAAAATTAACCTCACCCTACGTACGTGAAAGGTATTGCAGGTTTTCTCGGTCACGCCGAATTCTTACCGTACGATTTATTCAAGATTTTTCTCCAAATCGATCGGCCTTATGACCAAACCCTTGTAAAAAGAACTCCGTTTTATCTTCTCGAAGGAATGCTCGAAGCATTTGAAACTTAAGATTGAAGTTAACCAAGGCTCCAATTCTAGTTGCTCCCGATTGGGACTTGCCCTTTTTGAAATCATGTGTGATGCAAGTGGATTTTGCTGTTGGGGCAGTTTCTAGGGCAACGTAAGATATAGCACTTCCAAACGATACACTATGCAAGCAAAACTATGGGACGAGTGCTCAAGCACATTAACTACAACGAAAAAAGAATTACTGTGCCAGTAGTGTATGCTTTTGAGATATTCCTGGCCATTCTTGTCTTGGTCCAATAAAAGGCATTAGTATATAACGGTCATTCGGCTCTCAAGTTACCTAATTACTAAGCATGATGCTATGCCAAGATTGCGCGGTGGATTTTGTGCTCAAGGAATTTGATGTCGTTATCCATGATAAAAAGGATAGCAAAAAAATTTAGCCGCAAGGACACCTTTTAGACTTGATATATCCCTATCAAAGTGAGCTCCGAGAAAAAAGGAAAATTACAGAAAACATTTACCTCTCGAGACACTTTGGGATGGTTACCTTTGTTGGTGATGATAAATGCCCCATGGTTTGCATTTTGCAAATACCAAGCGGGGAATTTTGGTGATCAAAGGAATGGTCGTAACTATTCTCAAGCAGGAGAGAAAGAAGTTTTTCAAAGACGTCAAGCTTACTTTTGGGACGACCCTCTTTTATATTTTAGTTATGTGCTGATCAAGTGATTAGGCGTTGTGGTTTCGGGGCAAGAAGCTTTTGGAGCATTCTTAAGCTTGCCACAGTGGATCCCCACCGTGGGGACACTACGGTGCCAATTCACCGCTAAAAAGATCTTCGATTCAGGATGTTTGGCCCACGATCTACAAGGATGCCCCATGGACTTTGTCAGCCGATGTGACCATATGTCAAACGGTCAAGGCAAAATGTCGCTACGTGATGAGATGCCACAAACTCTATCCACGTTTACGAAATCTTTGACATGTGGGCATTGATTTTATGGTGGCCAATCCGTCTTTAAGAGGGAAACTTATATATCGTGGCAGTCGATTAACTTATCGAAATGGGTTGAAGCCAAAGCACTCCCCACAATGACGCTCGAGTTGTTTGCAAATTTCTCAAAATCTCTCCTCTCGCAAGATTCTCGGTGCCCCTCCGTTGCAAATCATAAGTGATTCGCGGAACCCATTTTTGCAATGAACAATTTGCAAAAGGTCTGCTTAAATACGGAGTCACTCATCGTCTCTCCACCGCGTATCTTCCACAAAACAAGTGGACAAGTTGAGGTATGCCACATCGTGGTGTTGAACGAATTCTTGAACGGACCCGTGGCGTTGGAAAAATCGTTTTTGCTCTTGGTACGGATAAATTAGATGACGCACTTTGGCCTTCTGACAGCTTACAAAACACCCATGGGCGTGTCCTCTGCATACAAGCTAGTGTACGGGAAAGGCATAGTCATCTTCGATTAGCTCGTGTACAAAGCTTACTGGGCCCTAAAGCATATAAACTTTGATATCAAACGCGGCGTGATCATAGAAAAGGTCAACTCAATGAATTTAATGAACTTTCGTGATCATGGCTCCTATGAAAACTCTTTGTTCTACAAAGAGAAAAAACAAAGAGATCCATGACTCCAGATCAAAAACGCATTTTTTAACGTCGGTGATCGGTCATCCCTCTTTAACTTAGATTGAAGATTTTCTCGGGCTAGCTCTAAGACCCGCTTGGAGCTGGATCCAGTCACTGTAACCCAAGTTGCTTCATATGGCACCATCGCGTTATCCCAAAACTCCCGGGCTAATTTCAAAGTCGATTATGGTCATCGTTTGAAGCACTAATTGGACGGGGACGTACCACAATTGGTTAGTCTCGGATCTCCAAACATTCCCTATAAGTCCATAAATTCAGTGATCGGGTCAAGCATAGCGACCTTAAACAAGCGCTTCGTGGGAGGCACCCCATGCTTATCGTAGTATTGTGTAAAAATGAATAAGTGTTTTCTTGTTGTGTGGAGGCTCGCCTCTTCCATTACCCGTGTTTCGTGTTTGTGTTGTTAATTGTCCAGGATTGCCAGGATTGTGAAGACTCCCGTGCTTGTATTTTTATCAAGAGTTTCACATCCTCAGCTTCATTTTGGGAATCCAGTATCCAAATCTATCGATAAAGTGTTTTATCTTTTGGCACACTTAATAAACGGCCTTAGATTTACGTAGGTGCCCCTTTCAAAACATCGAGGACGATGTTCAGTTCTAGTATGGGGGGGATCTTCGATTTGATTATTGCCTGCAGCCATTGTTGTCACGTAATCCCGTTTTTACCACCAAATTTTTGCAAAAATACCAAAAAAATGAAAAAATTTAAAAATTTTCAAAAATAAAATAAGTGTTTTGTCACAGTTTTGACTTTCCTAATGGGTAGAATGAGAATAATTTTTGACTCGATCGGGCGTACTGTTGAGCCTTGCTCATCAAATTGTAGGCTATCGGTTTCCACAAATTCTATTTGCTTTGAATTTTAAAAGGTGAAGAACAAGAAGTGATAGAGTTAAATTAAGTTTATGTGTGAGCAAGATTCTTCTAAAACATTTATAATGAGTAACTTGTGGCTTTTTCTCCCATTAGCTTTTAATCCACCTAATCATACGTGCTCATTTCAATTCAACTAAGTCAATCGATGTTTTTAGAAAAAAGCTTCAAATTTGTAACTTGATTCTTTAAAACGAGTTTTTTTCTGTTCTTAGTAATTTGAAAGTTAAAATGCCAAAGAAGCATGAATGAAATATGAATGCAAAAATGCATGAATATTGAAATTATGCCAATGAAGCATACATTTGAGTATATGGAGCAAGTAAAAGATGTGTCGTGATATCCCACTCCGCTAGCAACGAGGTGGGGGTTCAAACTAAGACGTCTTTACTTCTAGGGATTTGGTGTGTTGTGATATCTCACCAGGAAGCGAGGTCTGGGTGAGGGTTCAAACTAAGACACCTATCCTTAGCCATTTTAGGAAGAAGGTGTTGATGTGATTTCCCACTACGCTAGCAACGGGGTGGGTTTTCAAACTAAGAACACCGGTCGTTGGTTGTGATATCCTACTAGGGGCCTAGGTAGGTGTTCAAACTAAGCAACGCATTCCTAGCTTTAAGAACTTATGATTATGATGTTGCAAAAAAAAAAAGTTCTACAGTTAAAATTTCATTCTATAAAATCAAGTTACAAGGACCTAATAAGTTGTTGCTTTGAGTCATGATTCATCTTGAATTACGACTATGGAAATAAGTTGATCTATGGTTGAGTTGATATGAGTACACACATTTAAATCATATATCCATGTTGGGAGTTAAAAGTTTCATAAGTCATAAGATGAGTGCTCTTAACATTATGACTTATATTGACAAATGATCTTGTTTAATTGCTTGGGTTTGGAACTTAGTGAAAAATCTGGGGACGATGAATTTATCCGTCAGGACATCCGTAGATTATTCTATGGGAGCTTCTCATTCTATGATCCCAATGTGATAAATAAAGGAAATCAAAATCAGGTTGTTAGAAAAGAAAAAGAAAGGAAAATCCAAAATATTAAGTGAGATGCATTAGTTAGTGTAAAAAAAATGGTTGTGGAAAACGGACTTGTCGAAAGCTATTGATTCTTTAGTTCCCCTTGACGAACACTTTGCTACTTTTCGAGGTTATTAGTCGAGGGGGATTAAGATTCTTGGTTTCTTGAGTGTTTACTTCATAACATTGCGTGAGGACACGACAATACCTTAGTATGGGGGATTTTGGTATGTGCTTAATTACACATACCATTTTACATTAAAAACGGACTTAAATGACTAAAAACGTACCAAAATACATCGTATTTGTATGTTTTGCATTTGTATTGTGCAGGAACGGATATTCAAGAGCAGGACCAAAAAGAAAGCCAAAAACAAACCAAACCAGGCACGGGATGGAAAAGTCCAAGTCAAGTCAAAGTCTAAAGTCAACCAAGTGAAGAAAATACAACTTGAGGGACTAAAAATTACCAAACCTCAAGTTGTATTACAAGAATTAAAAGACAAGGGTCAAAATTACAAACCGGGCAAAGATTGCATTCAAGTTATATAACTTGGAGGGAACAAACTGCCTTACTACCCAAAAGCCTTCTTTCCCGCCCCAATAAAAACCCAGTAAACTGGTGTCGTCCCTCTACCCTGCAAAACCTCTACACCCTTAGCCAAAATCATTTCAACTCCTACTATTCACCCCTGTTGTGTAAAGTGCCATGTTGGCAATCCCACACCATTCCCAAATATTTTCAATGGCTGAGATTGACTCCAAAGAAGCACAAAAGAAATTGAAGGCTGGGATTTGCTTGAGAATCACCTCACACAACAAGCACACTTAGTTTTTGCTCTCACAAAAGAAGCACAAGCTGCAAGTCCAAGAGATGAAGACTTCGGCTATAAATAGAGCCTTTTGTAAGCCTTTGAGGCATGTTAGTTTTTATGTCTTTAATCTTAAAAATAATTTAGCTTATTTTTCAGTTTGTTTTAAGTCATTTACAGCTTCTACTTTCAGCTTTGTAACACTTTCAAGTTTTAATGCAAGTTTGAGGTTTTAAATCAATTTACAATTCCAAGTGTTAAGTTTCTTAATTGTGTTGTTTTGTGTTCAAAAAGCTCTCAATACAGTTTGTTTATAAGCTGCTTTAATTAAGAAAATATAAAAAGTTAAGTAGTTAGAAGAAATCACTCCTTAAGTAACACTACAGCTTTTTTATGGATGATAAGCAGTTTTGTGATGGGCTTATGGACTCTCACTAGCTTGTCTTGATACAAAGCTAGAGCTTTGTAGACTTTGGTTATAACCCTGTTTTGAGCAAGGGGTTGTAGTTCTCTTTCTCTTATTTTCTTAGTTACTGCATAACTGCTTATTAGTGATTATTTGTTGCTTATGTTTACTTATTGTGCTTTATAGTTGTTTAGTGTGCTTATCTTGGCTTAAATTGTTAGTTTTAAATAGTGTGTATCACTTTTTAGTTTGTACTGTAGTTCATTTGATAAAACTGTTAGATATAAGTTAATACTGTTAGAATGATTTGGCTTATTTAAGTGGTTATTCTTGATTAAAGTCTGCTTATAAGTGTTTTAATTTGTCACCTGATAATCTGTTTTTAATCAATTTGAAATAAAAATGATTTTTGAAAACTTTAAGGTCTGTTTGAATCAAGCAGTACTAACAACAAGTTAGTACTGCTAGTTCATTTTCTTGGATTTCAAAGGTAGCAGTACTAACTCAACACTAGCAGTACTAACTCCAAGTTAGTACTGTTAGTTAAAACTGTTAGTACTGTTGGTTCATTTTATTTGCTTCTTAGCTTATTGTTTCTGCTTATTTAAGATTGGTTTAGCTTTTTAGAGTAGATTAGGCCTATTTTCGTTTACTGTCTTCATTAGAACTTATTTTGCATTTTCAAAAATAATTTTAAGAGTTCAACAGTTTTTAGTTTTTCTAGGTTATTTATCCATTAGTAGTCTATTCTGGTTGCTTATTCTGAATGCTTAAGTGCTTATTTTGGGTTGTTACTTCTGTTGTAGCTCACTTGCTTTTTTCTTATGTCTTTGTGTTTTACTTGCCTTCGCAGTGCTAACTTAAAGCTAGTCTGTACTAACTTAAGTTAGTACTGGTAGTTAATACAGTTAGTGCTGATGTTTAGTACTGCTAAGTTTTCTTGCTTAATTTAGTTTAATTGCTTTTTGGATTTTGCTTATTTAAAGTTAGTTTGCTTATTTAATCTGTCTTAAGCTATTTGTGCTTGTGTGCTTGCGTTTATGTATAAAATTTTTTAGTGTTTTTACCATTCTGCTTTATTCTTATTCCAGCTTATTTTCTTTGCTCATTTTTATGTGCATTTGCTTATCAGTATTAGGCCCAATAATTCCTTGTCATATTAAAACACATCAGTCAAATCAAGATTCAAGAAATGGTTAACATATGGGTTTCAGGGGAAGCTTATTGTCAAAATGTTTAACCATTTACATGCACCATATGAGGTGAAGGTTTTTACTACTATAAGTCATTATTACTACTGCTAGTTTAAGTTTCTACTGCTGAAGTTCATTTATCTTAAGGCGCGTCATAGAGGGTAATTTGAGTTGTTGGAAGGCTGGATTAGAAGTATGATAGTGGTTTGTGATTGTTGAAATCAAAGTTGCATACTTTAGTCCCCTATTTGATTATGACAAAAAGGGGAAGAAGATTTGCAACTTGTAGATCCTTGGTGGTATAGTTTTGTTCTTTCATATATAATAGCTTCAGGGGAAGAAGCTCGTGCTTATTTTGGTTTTGTCATTATCAACTAGGGGAAGATTGTTGGGAATTATATTTGAGTTGATAAGACAAAACATATGAAAGATGAAGGACTTAAAAGGCAAAGGAGGAATTCTTTAAAAGATGGAAGATTTTGAAGATAAACTTAAATGATTAAAAGATTTATTAATATCTTTATTTGTTCTTATCCTTTGTAAACATAATATCTCTAGTATATAAAGAGATATAGGTCGTATAGTTTTCTGTGTGTCAAAATGTAAACACCAGGAAAGTGTGTGTGTGTGTTCTAGGCGTCAAGTCTCATTGTAGACGCCTAGGTTGTTTGTGTTTTAGCCCCAAGATCAATGTTTCATTGATCCTGTTAGATTAGGTAACCGTTCTACAGTTGATCGTGTAGAATTGGGGCTTGTAGTAGTCATTGTAGAGAAGATAATGATGAAAAACCTTGTTGAATAACTTTGTTCATTATGCTATTTCCGCTATGCATATATTCTATGTTCATTGTTATTATCCTAGATAAAAGTTCTAATCAAACTGAGCTTACAACGATCTAAGGAGTTATTTAGAACTCCACAATTGGTATCAGAGCCTCGTGGCTCTCGATCTTGGATCTTCAAGGTTTTATTGGTTAAAGGGTTTTTCAATATTCTATTTTTTGGTGTTCATAGTCAAATTCGGTAAGGTTAGGGTTATGTATATACCCTAATTCGGTGAGAAAGTATCGGGGGTTTCTTGGAGTAGGGACCACGTTTGATATCTTCCATAATATTTTATTACTTTAAATTGAGTACGACGTATGTAGTCTCCTGGATACGGCGTATTGATCTTTGAGTCTTCGTGGTTTCTTGTGAAGTGCAGGCGCAGATACGCCGTATCTTCCTTGATGGATACGGCGTATAGGATGTCAGAGTCAGTTTCTTCAAATGTATTCGTTTATGTGACACCCTAGGCAAATCCCACATCGGCTGTGGCCTGGAGAGATACTGGGTTCATAAGATAACATTCGCCTTACAATGACACAACGCGTTTTGTGGTCTACTTCGAGTGGGATTCTTCAGAACTGACAGTTAAGCATGCTCATGTGAAAGTAGTACTGGTTTGGGTGACCTGCCGGGAAGTCTTCACATGAGGGCCACAAAGCAAAGCCGTGAGCCTGCGGGCAAAGCGGACAATATTGTGGTATGGAGTAGGCGGGGTGTTACAAGTGGTATCAGAGCCACTCCTGAGCCGTTCGGGATGGTGGGGCAAACCTCATCGAGGACGATGAGTCCCTAAGGGGGTGATTGTGACACCCTAGGCAAATCCCACATCGGCTGTGGCCTGAAGAGATACTGGGTTCATAAGATAACATTCGCCTTACAATGACACAACGCGTTTTGTGGTCTACTGCTAGTGGGGTTCTTCGGAACTGGCAGTTAAGCGTGCTTATGTGAAAGTAGTACTGGCTTGGGTGACCTGTCGGGAATTCTATTCAACTGAGGGCCACAAGCAAGACGTGAGAACTGCGGGTAAAGCGGACTATATTGTGGTCTGAAGTTGGCGGGTGTTACAGTTTTTAAGCTCCAGATTGCGTTGCCTTTTGTAATCTTCCACCAAGTTACCATAATTACTGCAATTCTCAAATACAAACGATTAAGTAACAATTTTTGCAATAATCATACAAAATGGGTTATTTACTTGGGATAAGTGATGCTATAAAAGTGACGTTATTTGATGTCATCACCGAGCAACTATCAACAAACCGTTTAGACTTTCGACAAGGGTAAGGCTAGGCTAAAGGTTATATATTTTTGTATTTTTTATTTTAGTGAATGTAAGAAATGAAAAGATTGGCTCTGCGGTTAAACTAGGGGTATCTAGCACTAAAGATGAGTGCTATAAAAGGGTTTTATGTGGGTGGTTAGCTAATCAGTGTAATTAGCTAAATGATATGTTAAATGGATAGGCTAATTTGGTTTAAATCCTAAGTTGCCTCTTTATCACTTAAAATACCTATATCACACGAACGTGATCTCACTGCGGTCTCGTAATGATTGTCAAGCACAAGTTCTAAAATCAATAAATCACCAGCACACTCATAAACAAAGAAATCAAGCATAAAAGATGTACGCTAATAATAATAGGCTTGAAATTCTCACATATTTACTGGAATGGTTACAAATGCGCAAGTAATGTCATCGATCCCGAGTCGGATCTGCTCTATCAGTCGGGACACATCTCTGGTTTCAAAAACTTTATTTATTTACTACGTTTATTACTAATTATTAAATTAACTTATGCTGTACAACATATAAAATATTTAGTTTATCGAGGGGCTAAAGTTTAAACTTTTAATAATGAGTCTAATTATTCCAATTATTTTCCCCCACACTTAAGTTGAGCAATATGCGTAATTAGAAAAAAACTTAAAAGTGGCATAATGGGAAAAATAAATATAAGAGAAACGATAATTCTCGGGGATCATAAGTGCTCGGTTGAATTCTAAAAGATAGGGCGCCAAACGGAGCGTCAGCGTAAGCATATGAATTCAGCCATATATAATATAACGATCCAAATATATATCACCTAGTGTAAAACTTCATCCGACCAACCACCACCTGTTTATTAAATCTACAAAACAAACAAAACTACAAGAAAGCGTAAAATTCTAAAGCGCACTTTCATAGGCAACACGGTTGCATTTGACGTATGCAACAAGCCTTTAAACCCCTCGGTTTTCCGAGTGGATGAGTTATAGTCTCGTGAGGGTTTCCAGCGAACACACCCACAGAGTTTGTTAAATTTCTTATTTTTGAATAGAGTAGTCAAGGTACGGCTCACATCGTACATTGAAGACTGCTATGTTTTTCGTTTTATATATTTTTCTTTTTCTCTTTTAAATTTTTTATTTATACACAATTTACTAAAACAAGCACACACAAAACACGACGAAATGAAAAATAATATAAGAAGAAAAATATAATTACTAGTATTCAAACATTCATAAACACATACGAAAGCAAAAATAAAGGCGAAAAGAAAATATTTTTAGATTTTAATTTTACGACATATATTAATCGAGCATGTACTTATTATTTAAGGTACGAAAATATATAATACACAAGACACTCAAACAAACACATTGGTAAAAAAAATTGATATTTTATGGAGTGATGAAGAAAGTACGTCGTGCTTGAGGGTAAGTGCGGCGCACTTCGAGCAAAATTCAATTTTCTGGTTTATATTTTATTACTGAATCTAAAATAACCAAACACACCAATTCAAGCACATGTATCTCTCTTCCCCACCACTGTCACCATGGCACGCTGCCTTCGCCATTGTTGTTCTACCACCAAAACGGTCACACCTTTTTTCTCTCATTAAACCTACGTTACTCCTCCACCACCACAAACACACCTCTCTCGTCTCTAATTAAAATACTATCCCGCCGTTGCTAACACCATCGCATCACTTTTCTGCCTCCAAGTCCCTACCACTTTCAAACTGCAGCACCAACGATGTCGGATCTGGGACATCAGATTCGTTCTTATACAAGGGTAGTTTATAAGATGATTTTTATGATTTCTTAGCTATTTAATGATTATAATCTCTTCAAGGATAATCTCCATAGAAACAACAATAATCTCCATTGAAACAATATTCAACAATAAACATGATCTCAAACAATACTTTGAATACAAATAGATTACCCATCATACTCGACTCTTGGAGCAGATTCGTGGTGTTGGATAGTCACTAGGTGTTCAATGGCGTCACCTACCAAAAAACAAACCACCGTTGCCAACCTTTAAAGGCATCATCGCCACCATCTTTAAACCTGCCACCACCCTAAATCCACCATTGTTTTATGGATAAAAAAAGAGATACGAAGTCTATTGTTGATCTCTATATAAGATTTTTCGGCTTAACAATATTGGAAATAAATCATTAAAGTAAAAAGAGCATGGGTTTTTATTTATTATTTATATTAAAAATAATGGGATGATAGTGATGGCATGATGGGTACAGTGAAGGAAAAACAAGAAGAGATAAGACACGTTAAGATGGTGATGGGATAATTTGTGTACAAGTTTGACTATATAAGATGGTAGTTGAGAAGTAAAGACAATATTAAAAAAATTGAAAATAAAGTAAAACAAACGTGTTAACGAGAAAAAGATAGAAATACCCTCGCGTGTCAAGCACGTAGGGTGAGATAACATAGAATGATAACTCGATTTGGTTATAAGGATGGACGATGTTACATAGTGATGTGTCGTTGTGTGGTGTATATTTTTATGACTCAAGTTTTAAATTTATATTTTGCCGACCTAACAAAAAATAACACTTTAACGAGAAGTGTACTCGGTTGGTGGTAGATTTGTGGTAAGTAGGGTGTCGAACACTTGAAGCGAGGTTAAATCTCTTAATTTATTTATATCTTGGTTATCTAATCTAAGTTAATACTAATCTAATTCAAACCTATGCTAATCCTATGTTAGTTCTATTCCTAATTCTAACAAGAATAAAAGGGGGTTTCTGCCTGAGGACTGTCATGGGTTTGGTTGGTGACTACAAATCAATTCAAGACACTTTAACCAAAGCAACGCAAATTAGCAGAAGATAAAAGAGCCTTCGAGCCTTATGATAGAAAATTGTGTATTAGCCATCATTAATCCGATTAGAACGTTGGTTTGTTTATTCAGTGCAATGATTACTTATCTCGAAGAGGCATATCATTCTTAGACTTAGGCGGGACTTCATCCTAAGACCTAGACACATTAATTCTATCACAATTAAAGCATCCGCACAAAGCATCCTTATTACTTGATTATAATCTATCTTAGGGATTAAAGCAATGGTGATCTTGTTAAACCCTAGCTCATAGAGACTTTACCCACTTACTGCTTAATGGCAATTTATACACTAGTAGTCCACTTGTCCAACTATCCAATGGAATTAGAACATTATTTGTTGAATTATCTAGATTCACCTACTAGTCAACATGTTCAATAAACCAAAGGCAGTTTCCGTTAACTAGTTAAGCCAGAAGCGTATCCTTAGCACGATTTTAGAAGGACAATACTTGTGATCCTATGATTCTAGATGTATAAATCACTATACGGAGAGCTATCCCGACATCTAGATTAACTTGTTCGTATCACTAGATCCAGTTGAATGATCGGTCGCATACAAAAGCACGTAAACAAGTATAAATTGATAAACATAAACAAGCATACAACGATAAATTAAGCAATCGAGATATAAACAAAACCAAACATTCAGATCTTCATAATAATGGCTAATACCTGAAGGTATTAGCCTTCAAACATCATAATTAATACAAGAGTAATTGTTTTAGCCAAGGTAAACTAACCGAGTTAACGAATGATACCAAAAACTGAACGATTACAAAAGTATAAGAAATTACACGTTGTCTTCTATGGATTGGAATGCGTTGCAAGACCTCTTCTGCTCTTTTTCTCCTCTGAAAATCGACTTTTGTGGTTTAGGTATCGAGAATATGATTTAGCACACTTAAAACTCATTTTTGAGTTTTCTATTTATACTGTCTGGAAGTCGGTTCGATACGGCGTATCCAAGGGATTGGATACGGCGTATTGGGGGTTTCTTGGAGTAGGGACCACGCTTGATATCTTCCAGAATCTTCACATACTATATCTCCAATACGGCGTATTGGTCTTCTCTGGATACAGCGTATTGAGCTTGTTTCCTTCGTGGTCTTTGGTGAGTGCAGGCACGGATACGCCGGTATCTTTCTTTAGGGATCTCGGAGTCATGGTAGTCAGAATGTAATCTTCAATCTTCTTCATTTAAAGCTCAAGAATTGCGCGCCTGTTTGCTAAATTTTCACCAGTAATCCGTAATTTCTTGCAATTCTCAAATATAAAAGATAAAGTAGCAATTATTTTCATTAATTATACAAAATGGGTTAATAAATGCGGATAAATGGATGCTATAAAATAGATGTTATCTTGATGTCATCAATTTCCCCACTTTGAATCTTACTTGTCCTTAAGGTAGCCTTTAATGTTTACTAAAAATGTATCCCTTAAGGGATATTTTCGCTAAGCATTTATTTGAATCTATTACGTGTACACAACCCAAACACTCACGAAATAGAAGATGAAAACACAAAAGTCTCTTAACCTAATATATGTGGTTAACATGTAACTAATTCGATCAATTGCTCGATCGTGACGAGTATTATATTTGTTTCTTTTTTTTTTATTTTGTTTATCATAAGCTGGCAACGATACACATATTTACCGCTAAAGCTATGTGTAACAAGTTTATTTAGGTAAATATGGGTTTATTGTGAAGGCTTAGGGTAGATTACTCTTAAATAATCTTGCGATACAAATATTTCCAGGAGGGCGACAAAGACCAAACATTTTCAACCCGTTACAACGCCAGGATAGACACATGTGACTGCTCATCTCCCACCTCGAAAAAGCTAAAGAGTAGGAATTGTATGTAAATATTGGGTATGGATCTTTAACTTTCATAATAGTAATAAACCCAACAAGGCAGCTGAGACATGCATACATGGCCGTAATGACGGAATAGACATGCACGCTCGATCACATCCTCATTCGCGTAAAACCCATGGCTAATGATTAGGAAAGGGAATTAAATTGTTGTTAAATAGAAATTATGAAACAAATAGATTAAGTTTAAAATACAAGTTGCTAGACACTTTTTCTTGACCGTTACCATAATAAAGACACAACTATTTACAACGTCTTGATCATATATCAAAAACAACAACCTAAGTTGGTGTTCCCATAACGGTCAGCTTCCCAAACATCCCATACTTTACATATTATACAAGGCAAGTGGCGATATCTTCACTTTTATACAATACTCTACATCGTCGATTTGTATCAACGAATAATCGATCCTTCGTGTAATTCCTTCGGTAGTTGCGAAATGATTATCTTCAAACTTTTCTTCTCTTTTTTGTTGCGATTTTTCTAATTTTTTTGATTTTTTTGCTAACACTATACTACGAAACTCGGTGTAGTTTCACCATCTTCACGATCATAATAGTTTCGGATGATTCCTTCGATAATTCTTCGTTCTTCGGATGTACCATTAATTGCGCGTTGTAGTGGAAAATACATGAGTTTTGACTATAATATCATTCAATATTTGCGATGTGCAAATTTCTTCCAACCGTACCAAAATAGACACAAGACTCGGGAAATACAAACTTTACACTTTAAGCAACTAGCAACTGTAAAATAAACTTAATCTAACAGGGTAGGCTAAGGTGTAAAGGTGTAACGAAACAAATAATTGGTGTAGTTCCTAAAGGATTGGCTCTACGGGTTGTTCTAGGGGTATGCTGACTTTAATGTGATGAGTAAACAACTGGTTTATCTGGGGATAACTAACCGGTGTAGTAGTTAATAAGAACATGTAAAGACGATTTGGTTGTATTCTAAGATTTACCAATTTAATAACAAAGTCTATATCCATCTAAATCCATAGTACTTGTCATTGTGGTTCTCGAATTGAATTTCCAAGCCAAGTTCTAAAGTCATACAACATCTCGGTTACACTCATATTTTATGGAATTTGAGTAAACATTTGGAAACGGATAGGTTAAATCCTCACAATATCTAACAACGGGTTATTAGTGTGCGGCCGTATTGTTATCAAGTAATTTTATAAAAGTATGCTTGATTTTTTTAAATTTGAGCATAATTTAAGCATTTTAGTGTGAAAAATAGGACAAGTATACATTCTAATTCCATTCCCCCTACTTGAATTATAAAACCTCCTCGTTGTATAGATAAAACATTAAATACGGGAATTAAAAAGAATTAGAATGAGAAACTCCCCTGATATTTGCTTGGTAGATTCTCCATGTTGAGTTTATGAGCAAGATTGTGTTGAACAGCCGCCTTGAAGTTTCAAGACTCTAACACTTTAAGATCTCCATATTTGTAAATTCTCCACCAATATTCATCGATATTTCTTTCACGAGGTCTTGTATAAAACATAGGAAAAACATGTGCAATTCTTATCTTGGTACCTACGGTTAATTTAAACTAAACTAAACAAACTAAATACGGGTCAGTTTTGGTCAATAGGTCGTATCATGAATACGCCGTATTGCCAGAACTGACAATAATGTTTTTAAAGTGCATAAAAAAAGTAAAAACTGATAACGTCCAGACAATCAATACGTTGTATTGACGTATGGGAAGACAGACTCGATAAAAATAAATAACAATCCGGGTTATCTCCCGGGAAGCACTTTTGTTTACAGCGAAGTCTTTAAGTTAGACTTTTCTTCAGCTTCTCCTCTCATTCCATCTCATGCACGCTAATGTGCCCGTGTGTGAACCATTCTTTCGTCTTTGCATCTCGAATGTAATCGGGTCCTAAGTTCAATACTCCTTTGTAGAACCCCTTTAACTTTTGGTATGCATGCGAGATTCCATTAATCTTATCTTTCTCGCTTACCTTCAGTAATGGTGGGATTTTGTTGCATTGCTCATTAGTATGGTGTTTAAACATCGAATGTGATCACACCATTTGGTAAGTTACTTCATCATCACCATTGTAAATGTTAATTATCCCTTTGAGCCGTTTTGTTTTAATCCCAACTTCTCTCAAAAACGGTTCGCCAAAAATAACATCGCCCATTCCTTCATCACGATAAGCATCCATATTTTATAGAGCTGCAAAATCCGTCACAACAGAAAAGGTTCCAACAAAAATAGGCACATTCATTAAAGCTCCTACAACATTATTCCCTTTGTACACCATCTTATCTTTCATTATAGAATTATGAAACTTTTTGGATATCACATTGACATACAATAATGGGAAAAAGTTAGCGTGCGTAAATTCAAATCCTATCATGCAAGAAAACTTTAAGTTGTGAGCACAATCTATATGGATCTTCTTATCATAGTCACAATAACTAGGGTAATCATCAATTCCAGCATCAAGGTTCATCATCCATGTTCTAAATTCTTCAAATTATATATATTATTATATATTTTTATTATATATTATATATATATATTATTATATATATATATATATATATTTATATTATATATATATATATATATATAATAATAATAATAATAATTGCTTAATACATATATATAATATATAACCAAAATACCAAATAATGAGAGAGAGAGCAAGTATTTCGTAAGGCTTTTACAAAGATTACTTTTGACCAAAGTAAAATCCAAAAAAACCTTCCCGGGTCGTTTTTCGACGAGGCGTGAATTGAAAATCGAGGTTAAGTTCGTGATCGCGTGATTGGATGATTCAATGATTTTTTGATTTGGATTCTAATTCTACAAATAACATGCAAAAACAAGTAAAAGCAAGCCTAAAACGAAAGCAATTAAAGATTTAAACTAAAAACGATAACGGGATCCTAAACCCGTGCTTTAAAAACCTAAATTCTAAAATTTTAACCCTACAAATGCAAATTTAATTTTTAAATGTCCTAAATGATTAAAAATAATTTTAGAAAAAAGAATTATATTTTTTTGACTTTTATTTTATTTATTATGAATTAAAAACAGTTTTAATCTAAATTAAATATTAAAAATATTAAACTAATTATGAAAAATCTGAAAAAATTACGAAAAGTACTTTGAGGTAAGCTAATCCTAGGAAAAATAAATTGGGCTAACCAGCTTATCTCAATAAGCTGGAAATAAGCCTAAAAGGGCTTATAGCCTAAACTGCCAAAAAGGGTTAAGTATAAAATATTACAAACTCTAAACGAAAAAGACCCAAGGGCGAGTGGTAGTGTGGTGTGGTGTTAAAACGTTTGGGAGTTAAGGTTGAGGTCCCGGGTTCGAAACTGGGGCCTCCCTATACTCCTAAAAGTTTTTATTTTTTTAAATTTCTTTTTGCAAAAGCTTCTAATAAGCTAAATTACCAACTTTAACAAAAGCACTTTTTATGAAAACCACAAATAAGCACAGAAATAAGCTGAAACAAAACTCAGAATGGCCTAAAAGCTTAACAGCTTTTTAAGCCAAAACCAAGCTAAGCCACAAGCTCAATTAAGCTAGCCAAAAGCTCAATAAACTATTAAAAGCCTACAACTAAGTCTAATAAGCACCTAAGACTATAAAGAAACAAATAAAATAAGCTAGAAATAAGTTAACTTAAGCGACAGTTTACACTTTTAAGACTTAGAAATTTTTTATACTAACTTAGATTTCTCAATAAGCTCATAAAAGCTACACCAATGTTCAAATAAGCTGCTAAGACTTAAAACCAACTTAATAAGCCAATCTAATACAAAATAAGCAATCCTAATAAGTCATAGGCTCAGAAAAGCAAATAAGCTTTTTGGCCAAAACTGTTAACCAAACAGCCTAAGAGGGTATTTTTAAGCTAATAATTAAGCTAGTATACTAATAAGCTAAGGTCTAAAACCTAAAAACAGATAAAGTTAATACTACAAGCTATAAGAAAAAGCAAAAATTAAGCATTTTGAAAAACTAATAAGCTAGAAAAAGGCTTATGAAAGTGGTTGTTTAACTCAGTATATGTTGAGTTTTTTTTCAAGTTTTTGTAAAAACTAAAGGGCTTTTGCAGCCCTATTTTAAGCTAGGAAAATGAAAGCTAAATTCCAAAATAAGCTCAAACAGATTGAGCTTATACTACAATAAGCTTATGCAATAAAAATCAAACCCTAAAACAAACTTCATCTACCCTAAAGTTTCTATTGAAAACTGGACTTTTAAGTTATGAAATTGAAACCTAAGAAATTTAAGACAGATTTTGACTAAAAACTCAATTGACAAATGCACTCTTAAACTAAACCTATTCTACTGCATTATGGACCAAAACAAGCATGAAAATGATATCTACAAGCACTTAATCAAAATCAAACCAAATAAGCTAGATTAAAAAGCAAAATTGCCACAGATTCAAACCATGGTTACAATAAACCTTAAACTAGATTTTTAGACTTTGAAAACTTATCGAAGCTGACTTCATAGGCTTAATTTGAGCTTTTCAAATTTGACTTAAAGGTCAAAAGACACTCAAGCAGTATTAACTCATGTTAATACTGCTAGTGCCAAACACCCCTTAAGAAAATGAAAAACCATATTAAGCTTATAACAGTTTGATAAAAGCTACAAAAAGCTAAAACAGATTGAACACAGTATTAACCAAGGACAAATAAGCACATTTCAACCAATAGTAAGCACTTGATAATAAGCAAACCAAATAAGCAATTTGTAAGCTAAAAATGCAATCTTAATAAAAAAATGAACAAATGAAATCTAAACTATAAGCAAGCATGAATAAGTAATAAGCAATACTAATAAGCAAAAATAAGCAAAGATAAGCAGTGAATAAGCAGTAAATAAGCAATAAGCAATTTTAAGCTAAAATAAGAAAAGTAAAAAATACCTTGCCCTTTGCTCTAAACAAGGGCAAACAAGCTCTCAAGGAGCTGATCTACAAGCTCCAGCTTATCAAAGATAAGTTGGAAAACTCATAAGCCCTTTCCTTTTTGGCTTATCTTCCATTTTAGCTTTTAAGTAATTTTGAGTAAAAATGGATTAAACACTATAAGTTATAAAAAAACTTATAGTGGTTAAGTAAAACAGCTTAAGTAAGTAAATAAGAGCTTATAAGAGTTTAAACAACATTTTCATATCATAAAATTGCATTAACTTAAAAACAGGATTTAACATAAAAACCTCAATCTTTCATTAAACTGTTAAAAAGAGTACAAGGCTTGAAAATAAATTACAATAAGCTGAAATAAAGGGCAAATCGCATAAAAAGGTACCCATCTTAGGCTCAATGTCAATTAAAGGTACTCATCTTTTTTTTTCTCAATTTAAGGTATCGATCTTTGTTTTTGTTGCAACGTTAGGCAATTAACATGTTTTTCGGTTACATTTCTAACGATCGTTATTTTATTATTGCATCGTTAGTCCTTTATATGATTTTGTTAAAAAAAATATTTTCTAGATCTGACCCGTCCAAAACGACCCTCTATATCACATTTTCACGACTCGGGTTCTAAAGAGATTTTATGCGAAACGTCGCTTTCGGGACAACTTTTTAGTTTTAACCGAGACCTGAATCTCAACAGAAAATGACCAAAATGCCCTTACGGGATTCTGCTGGAACTTATATAATATGACTTTCGGTTTTGACCCGCTATCATGCGATTTTAAAACTTATACACGTTTTATACACACATTTTTACACGTTTTTATACACACATTTTTTACACGTTTTGATACATAGTTTTATACATGTTTTTATACATACATTTTTATGCACTTTTTATTACCTCACATTTATTTATACAACATTTCTATACACGTTTTTCTACATGCTTTTATCCACGATTTTATACATACATTTTTATACACGTTTTTACAAACACATTTTTATGCACTTTTTTTAAAAACGTGGATAAAATTGTGTGTAAAAACGTGTATAAAAATATGTGTATAAAAATATGTTATAAAAATGTGTATAAAACGTGTATAAAAATGTGTATAAAAATGTGTGTATAAAACCATGGATAAAATCATGTAGAAAAACGTGTATAAAAATATGTGTATAAAAATGTAATAAGCTGGCAGATTTGAAAACATCCGATTTGAGCACTGTCGAGTCCGTTATAGCCTTCCGGCGAAACATGAAAGTTGTTCGGAATGACATTTTACTTTGCCACGAGGTTTGTTAGTTTTAAAATCGGCGATGATAGCGTGGTCAACAATAAAAAGTCAAATTTCTTGCGTTTATTAAAATATTATAAGTTTCCAGCAGAATCTGTACTAAGGGCATTTTGGATTTTCTGTTGAGATTAGGTCTCGGTTAAAACTAAAAAGTTGTCCAAAACGTCGTTTCGCATAAAATCTCTTTAGAACCCGAGTCGTGAAAATGTGATATAGAGGGTCGTTTTGGACGGGTCAGACCTAGAAAATATTTTTTTTTAACAAAATCATATAAAGGACTAACGATGCAATAATAAAATAACGATCGTTAGAAATGTAACCAAAAAACATGTTAATTGCCTAACGTTGCAACAAAAACAAAGATCGATACCTTAAATTGAGAAAAAAAAAGATGAGTACCTTTAATTGACATTGAGCCTAAGATGGGTACCTTTTTATGCGATTTGCCCTGAAATAAACTAAGTTAAGTTGTGTAAAAACTAGATTGCCTCAAGGGCTTACAAGAGTCATATTTATATAAGATAAAGAATGTCTTGGGTCTTCTTTTTGTGCTTCTTTTGTGAGAGGGATGAGAAGGTGTGCTTCTTGTGTGATGAGCTTCAAGTCATCATCTTAGCCATCCATTTTGCTTTGGCTTCAAGTTCTATAATCTGAGCCTTTAATCCTTGTTGTCCAATCAGTTGCCATGGGATCGCCAAGGTGGATTTGGCACCTTGTGGAGTGGGGTTGAGTTGAGAGTGATGGGTGAATAGTAGTTTGGGCGGGAAAAGGGTGTTCTGTTTTGTTTGTTACGGGTTGGGGTAAAAGGACTAAGGGTGCAAAGGTTTAAATGATGTAGGGGCTAAATGTGTTAGTCCCTAAGGACTAGCAATGTTAGTCCTTAAGGATTAACTGTGTAATCAATTAAAAGGTATGGTGGGCTAACGGTTGTTAAATGGGTTTTGGGCTCTAGTTATAGGCCAGGTTTTATGGTTTTAGATTTGGGCTTTTATAATTGATTTAGGCTTATAACATGGGCTTTTAATTAAATAATTAAGCTTAATGGGCTGACTCGGCCCATTAATTTAGGTGCGGGTTGGCCCATTTAAGATGCACACGTCTTTGGCTTCGACTTTGGCTTTTCACGCTCTTTCCATTCCGTGCTCGGTTTTATCGGTTTTGGCTTTGTTTTCTTCCTTTATTGAATATCCGATACCTGCACAACACAAATAGCAAAACACACATATATTTGGCATTTTATGTCCGTTTTTTGTTATTTAGGCTCGTTTTTATAGGTAAAAGGTATGTATAAGTAAGCACATACTAAAATCTCCCATACTAAACTATTGTCGTGTCCTCACGCAATGCCATAAGTAAACTCTTTAGAAAACCAAGAATCTCAATCCCCCTCGACTAATTACCTCAAAAAGTAGCTAAGTGTTCATCAAGAGGAATTAAAGAATCATTAGCTTGGAAAAGCCTCGTTTTGACCATTTTTAAACACTTATTACCACACATATTTTTGTATTTTTCCTTTTTCTCATTTTTTTATACTTTTCTTTTTGACCAACTAGAATGTCCGGACTTTCGTTATTTTCATAACCATTAGGGTCATAGAACAAGAAGCACTTCAATCCTAAAATGCTCAAAAAGATAAATTCACCGTCCCCGATTTTTCACTTGTCCCAAACCAAGCTTAAAAACGAAATCACCGTTAAATATAAGTTAAGATGCTAACACTACTCATGCTTGTAACTTGTGAAACTTTTCGCTCCCGACAATTATATCTTAGGTGAATGTGCTTATTTTGAATTTCAACCATGGATCAACCTTTTTAAAAAAATTGTAATATTTCTATGCTTCACGTTCCATCCAAGAATTATGATTTTGAAGGCGAGATCATTCCATATAGCGACTTTCTTCTCGGCACATCCCAGCCGAGACCGGCTTAGGTGATCAGGCTTTTGACACCCCACAGAGAATAGAATCGAAACTCACGGACCTTTGGTTTCAAAAACTCTTAGGCTTCCCGTTAAATAAACAATTCATTTAAAAAAACCACAACTTAAAACGAAATAGTCTTAGTTCAAAAGCATATTTAAATTTAAGAAAAAGAGATTTTCCCTATATTTATTAAATCACATATATTACACTTAATATAATTATACATCCTTTAAACGAAGGAAATCCTCGACCTTTTTGAAGGCTGCAACATCGGTTGTGAGCCGGCAAGATGCAGCAAACTTTTATCAATCTCGGATAATTACTATGTGCCTTATTTAGAAGACTGCAACATCGGTTGTGGGCCGACAAGATGCAGGAAACTTTTATTAGCCCACAGTTTTTATTAGTATTATCACCTCATTTTTCATCATTTTTTAACATATATTACCATGATATAGAGAAAATTTCTTTTTAGAAAATTTAAGTATAAATTTGAACTAAGACTAAATAAATTATTGTTATCAACTATACTTTAAAAATTGTTGATTTAAGTTTAATTTTCAAAAAGAGCACGTATTATTAGTCTGGTTAGAAGCTTATGGGAGAAAAATAAGCACAAATACATTATGAGCTCTTAAGATTTCCAACTAATCCTTGTTTAGCATCTAACTCATAATTAACTCTATCATTTCTTGTTCTTCGCAAATTTAAAATCTTTAATAAAAAGATCCGCGAATGCTTAGTCAAATAAACTAGCTTAGACAAGTTTATAGGAGAGAAAAGCCACAAACTACACTTATGAGCTCTTAAGATTTCCAACTAATCCTTGTTTAGCATCTAACTCATAATTAACTCTATCATTTCTCGTTCTTCGCAAATTTAAAATCTTTAATAAAAAGATTCGAGAATTCTTAGTCTAAAAGTTAAGGGACAAGCTAGAGCTCAACACGCTCGATCGAGTCAAAATTTATTCTTATTCTACACAGCAGGAAAGTCTACATTGTGATAAAACACTTATTTTATTTTTGAAAATTTTTAAAATTTTTCAATTTTTTGGTACTTTGGAGGTAAAAACGAGATTACGTAAAAACAACGGCTACAGGCACAATCAAATCGAAAGATCCCCCCATACTAGAACTAAACATTGTCCTCAATGTTTTAAGAAGGGTCTCTACGTAAATCTAAAGCCGCTTATTAAGTGTGCTCAAAGATAAACGTTACTTGATAAGATTGGATATTGGATTCCCATAATCATGCTAAGGATTGAAGCTCGAGTGAACGAAGGACAAAACTACGAGTACGAGAGGCTTCATAATCAGGGGCAATCCTATACATACAACAAAAACCACAAAACATGAGAAAGGAAGAGGCGAGACTCCTAACAACACACTTATTCATTACTATTTTTATAAATATATTAGGATAAGCATGGGTTGCCACCCATGAAGCGCTTTTTTATTAAAGAGTCACTAAGCTTGACACGATCCCCCATACTTGAGCTGGTTAAGGAGGATAGAAATAGAGAAAAGGAACATCCAAGATAGGAATGTCCCCTCCAGAAATCATCATCGGGCTTTCAGAATAATCAGAAATGATCTTTGAAGGATTAAAGACTCGATGAGATAAGAGATGAGGAAATTTTTCCTCATTTGAAGAAAGACTACCAGGATTGAAAATTTTTTCCTCATTTTTGGATGAAAATGGGAGCAAAGTGTCAAAAACTGGAGAAAGAGGTTCACGGATGAATGAGATAGAAAATTCATTCGGTGATAGAAATCTCTTGGATTGGACTTCAATGAATATCCCTGGATCGAAAATCTTGTTTCTAGTTCCGGAAAGAAAAGAAACTACAAGATCGGACTGGAGGGAATCATTAGAAGGAGCGAAGTCTGAATCCAGATAATGGGTGGGATGGGTGGGCAACACATTAGGCACACGAGGTTCTCCCAAAATATCTTTCATAACAACGCTAGTCAACTCGCCCTGATCGGGCTCAATCTCAAAGAGAAACGAATGATACTCGGGAAGAGAGTTATCAGCATGAGTAGTGGTACTGCCACTACTCGTCTCTTCCGTATGATTGCTAAAAGTCTCGTATTCGGGTAAAGAATTATCCAAATAAGAGAGAGAAGTATCAGACTTCTCAAAGAAAGAGACACTATCCTCAACGGGGATAGGAAATGGGGAAGGAGACTTGAGCACACAATCAAGAGTGGGGTTGTCATTCAAAGATTCGATCTTAGCAATAAGAAGATAGATATTCAATAATTTCTCATGAAGTATATCGTCCTTCACCTCCTCTAAGCTGACGAGCTCAAAATCGGGAGGTGATGCCTCAATGTAATCGATGTCCTCATTGTAAAGAGGATCATCATCACTCGAAGCATAATCATCATATAACAATTGCTCAATGAGACGAATATCTTCTTCTGGATCAAAATCGGCTTCATGAATTCCTGGGGGAATTAGATTGATAGGAGCGAGTTCACCGGCGAACACCTCGAGAAGAGAGTCAATCTTAAGAGAATAAACAATTGAAGTATCTCGATTAAGCAAAGATTCCAGACGAAGTGATTTTTATCACAAAAAGGCACATCACACATATTGTCGAAAATACCCTCGGACTCACTTGGGATTGGGACAAGGTCATCAACACTAGACTTTATAACTACGTCTGATTCTGTTTTCAGAATAGTGTCAAGATGCTCGTCCCCCATACTTAGAGAGTTATCAGGCTCCTCGGTTGTTAAGTCGGGTGTGATTGCATTAGACGAATTCTCTAAATATTCCTTATACTGAATAGTATAATCATCATCATCATCATAAAAAATCGGAAACTTCCAATATGGAGTAAAAGCTGCCTGCTCCTCCTGCTTTTTCTGAACTGCCTGCTCATGTTGTTGAATCACTATTTTCATAGCGGATTGCACTGTAGTTATCATTTCTGGAGCGTGCTTTACAAGAAATTCTTGGATACATTCCTTAGGAGGTTAAAAACTGACGGGATACTGCGGGGGTTGAAATTGGTCAAAACCAGAAGAATTAGAATTATAGAAATTTTGATTCATTGGTTGACACTGAAAACTCATATGAGGTCCCCCGCAGTTTTCACAATAAGGCTCATCGAAGATCAATTGATCACATTGAAAAGTTTCACGAGGACCCCTACAACGGGTACAACAAAGATATTGGGGAAGACTTGGTGAAGTTTTTGGAAAATTATTATCAAAGTTTTGATTGAAACACAAGTCCTGATCGTAGATAAACGAAACTTGAGGTGGACAATCATAACCATAATGAGCATCGTTCCCACATAACTCGCAAGTATGCCGTTGACAAAATAAATCGTCTAACAGATCTCCACTCCCGAAACAACCACGTCGATTGTATGACGACATTAGAATTAAACAAATAGGAGGTTAAGAGAAAGAATTAAACGGATTAGAGGTTACGGAGAATATATTTGGATTTTTATGAAAGATAAATATAAAAGAAAAATATTTTTGGGACCGAAAGTCAAAGGTGCACGGTAGCTCTCTAAAAAACGCACAAAGAAGCGAATGAGCGGGTAAGCGCGAAGCGTTTTAAAAACCTTCTCCTTTTGGGTTGAAGTTCGTTGGATCAACCCTTCTTAAACCTCTCTTATAGTTTGTAATCTAAAGGTGAGCCGTAACGACAATTAACAAACGGTTATTTTTAATATTAAAAGAAAATAAAAATAGAAGTGTAAAATATTTTTGTATTTTTTTATAAGAAGAAAATATTCACAATTGAAAGTGATAACTTCACGAGGAAGGTTCTTCTAACACTAATCTTCAAAAGTAAACACGATAATCACACACACCTCCCCGGCAGCGGCGCCAAAAATTGATTCTTAAAATGATACTTATATATATATATAGTAATAATTGCTTAATACATATATATAATATATAACTAAAATATCAATTAAGATGAGAGTGTAAGTATTCCGTAAGGCTTTTAAGAAGATTACTTTTATCCAAAGTAAAATTCAAAACATTCCCGGGTCGTTTCCCGACGAGGTGCGAATTGAAAATCGAGGTTAAGTTTGTGATCGCGTGTTTGAATAATCAAATTTTGATTTGGATTCTAATTCTACAAATAACATGCAAGAACAAATAAAAGCAAGCTAAAAAAGAAAGCAATTAAAGTTAAAACGCGAAAAACGATAACAGGATCCTAAACCCGAGCTTTAAAAACCTAAACTATTAAATTTTAACCCTACAAAAGCAAATTTAATTTTTAAAAGTCCTAAATGATAAAAGAAAATTTTAGAAAAAAGAATTATATTTTTTTGACTTTTATTTTATTTATTATGACTAAAAAATTGATTTAATCTAAAAAATTCATTAAAAATTCTAAACTAATTTTCAAAATTCAAAAAAAATTACAGAAATTACTTTAAACTATGAAGATCCTAAGAAAAATAAAAGCTGGAAAATTTGCTGAACGAATAAGCTGGTAAAAAGCTAAAAAGCATTAATAAGCAAAACTAGCAAAGAAGGGTTATATATTAAATATTACAAACCATAAATGAAAAAGACCCCAGGGCAGTTGGTGAGTGTGTGGTGTGTTAAGGTGTTGGCTATAAAAAAGGGGGAGTTCACAGGTTTGACCCCTGTGGCCTCTCTTTTTTACAAACCATTTTTTTGAAAACTATTTTTGAAAATCTTAAAAAACAACTGAAAATAAACACTTTTTAAAACTACAACTTTTTATGAAAACTGAAAATAAGCTTAGTAATAAGCAAAACAAAGCGACAGATTGCTTTTTTAAACTATGTTACAAAAAGCTAATCTGTTTAGCTTATTTAGACAAAATAAGCACTCATCAAAACTTAAATAATGAATGAAAACAACACTAAAATGCAACTAACAAAGATCTAACCACATAAGCTTATAAAAATAGTTTTGAGTCCACAAATTCTAAAAGTACTTAGCTAAACCTTGAAACTGATTAGAAAGCTATGAAAAACTTTTGAAAACAGATTATAAGGCCAATATTAAGCTTAGCAAAGTTGGTCTTAAAGGCCAATGAATGGTCAAACAGCATTAACCTTGGTTAATGCTGCTGTCCCAAACACCCCTTTAAAATCTATAAAACTCATTTCAAACTTAAAACAGACTTAGAAAGTTTATGAAAACTAAAAACAGATTAAGCACAAGGTGAAATAAGCACAATAAAGCAATTAGAACACAGACATAAGCATTTAAAATAAGCAAACCAGATTAAGCAGTTTTAAAACTAAATAAGAGACAGTTTTCATGAAAAACAATAAAAGCTAAATCATTAACATAAAAAGCATTTAGAAAGAAAGAATAAGCAATCATTAAGCATAAGTAAGCAAAGATAAGCAGAAATAAACAATGAAATAGTAAATAAGCTAGAAAATGAAGAGTGAAAAGTACCTTGCCCTTTGCTCTAAACAAGGGCAAATAAGCTCTTAAGAGCTTCGTCTACAAGCTCTAGCTTGTTTAAAACAAGCTAGTAAAAACTGACAAGCCCTTCCAAATCTGGCTTGTCATCCAAAATAGCTTTTGGGTGACTTTTGAGTAAAATCATCTTAAAACACTATAAGCTATGGACAACCTTATATTGCTTAAGTAAACAGCTTAAGTAAAAGACAAAAAGAGCTTATGGGAGCTTAACAAACGTTTTTAAAACATAAATTACAATAACTTAAAAACAGATTTTTTCCTAAAAACATGAATTTCATTAAACTTAAAATCTGAGTACCAAGCTTTTAAAAAAAAGTATAATAAGCTAAACAAACTTAATATAAGATGAAAGATAAAAAAAACTAGATCCCACAAGGGCTTACAAGTGTCTTATTTATAGAGGGATATCAAAGTCTTGGCTCTTCTCTTTGTGCTATTTCTATGAGAGGTATGAGAGGTGTGCTTCTTGTGTAAGGAGCTTCAAGTCATCATCTTAGCCATCCATTTTGCTTTGGCTCTAAGTTCTTGAATCATAGCCATTGAATTTGGTCCTTGTCTCATCAACGAATGAGAAATTAGGGGATTGCCAAGGTGGAATTGGCACCTTGTAGAGTGGGGTTGAGGTGTGAGAGTGATGGTTTTGTTTTTGGGGTGCAGAGGTCGAGGTGAGAGGTCACATGGATGAATGAATAGTGTGTTCTTTTTTGGACGGGAAATGGATTTGGGTACTGTTCGTTTAATATTTAATGGGAGTTAGGGGAAAAAGGACTAAGGATGTAAAGGGGTAAAGATTATAGGGGCTAAGTTTGTTAGTCCCTAAGGACTAGCAGTGTTAGTCCTTAAGGACTAACTGTGTAAACAGGTATAGGGTGTTGGTGTGACATCCGAGAATTTTCGAATTTTTAAGATAACTATTTTACCCCTTTGACTTTTAGGTCTGACTTGACTTACAAGAACAACCATCTAAATCACGTTTTCACGACTCGGACCCTAAAGCAATTCGATGTGAAACGACATTCCTGACAATTTTTCAGTTTTGCCCGAGACCTGGAAACGAGCCGAAAAGGGCTAAAACAGCACCGCAAACATTTTTCGAACAATATACAACGCGGACACACAAAAACAATTAAATTTGTTTTTAATTATCAGTATTTATTTAATAAAAACATTAAATAAATTAGTCATCATTTTTAATTAAAAGCGTTGTTGATAACGCGAATACTCGAGCTTAAATCCATTTTTATTTCGGACGAGGCAAAACCGGTCCACAAAATGAATAACAGATATTTTATTAAATATTATAAAATATTTATGAAATACTATCAAGTGAATACTCATTTTTATCAGAAAAATGATTTGGAAAACAATGGCGCAAGTTTCGAGAATTGAATCGACCGTTAAGTCATTCAAACGAGTCCCGAACCGTTTTTACCAAAACTATAATAAAGGAGTTACACTTTAGACCCTAAACTATGTTAACTTGCCACTTTTGATATAAAGTTTTAATATATATATAATTTATATATATTTCATTTCATTTTATCTCAATTATACACACATACAAACTTATAAAACTCTCTCTCCCTCCCAAATTATCCGGCCACCACCACTTCCGGCCAGCCGCCGCTCCGGCCACCACCGGCCGCCGCCGGAAAAGTTTTCCGGCGAGTCTCCGGCCGAAACCTAAATTACTCCTCGTTACCGGATCTACCCGATCCTCTAAGGCACTCGCCGCCACTCGCCGCCCCCTCCTCCCGCTGTCTCCCCTCTCCGCTGCCCTCCAACAGCCGGCCACCCACCACTCATCACCACCCTCACTGCCACCATCATGTCACCCCCATCGACAGCCCCATAACACCACCATCATCTCCACCACAGCCGCTGCACCCCTCGTCCCATCATCATCGCAACAACCTCACCCTTATAACCACCATCATTTTCATCAACACTCCTTGAGGGTGTTTGTTGCGATGACAACCACCGCACCACGAGGGTGCGGCTGGTTTGTGTCTCACCACCGTAAAAGGGTGCGGTTGGGTTATAGTAAAACATGAGTGCGTCGGGTTGGTTGTGTAAACGCACGAGAGTGATTTTGGTTTTCATTACCGCACCGCATAGGGTGCGTTTGTTGTTCGGATTAAACCCATCAGGGTGCGTGGGTTTCATGGAAGCACCACGAGTGTGCGTTTGGTTCCAACACAGCAAAGGGTGTGTTGGTGTTTATATCAAGCTTAGGGTACGTTTGGTTTTCAGCCCAAAGGGTTCGGGTTAAGGTTATATCAGCAAAGGGGTGTTCGTGGGTTGTGGCAGCCAACACTATGGGCGGGTTTGTTTAAGGTTATAGCAACCAACAAGGTGCGTTTGGTTGCGGGTTTAGCAGCAAGAGGCTGCGTTTGGTTGATTGGTGTGTTTAGTCGTAGGACAACGATTAGGGTCCGCTTGGTGTTAATAGCAGCAAGCTAGGAGTGTCGGGTTGTGGTTCTGAATCGGGTCACATTGGGTTGTAATTCCATTGATTAGGGTACGATTGATCCGTGTGGAAATGTCAACAAGAGTGCGTTTGGTTCAACGAAACAACGAGGGTTTGTTTAGTTATACTTTGACAAATGAAAATAACGTAAGTTTTTAACAAATATTAAAACTGGATAATTAATAATTGGTGGTTTAATCGGTTTTAATAAATATAAGAACTTATTATTTTGGTTTTGATTTAAGTTTAATGATATATTATATGGTACATCTAAAAACGCTGAGCATTGAAATATGGAAACGGTTTAAAAATTGCAACATATTGATTATTAGGGAAAACGATAGAGTTTTTGCGAAACTGGGGGAAAAAACGATATATAAACGGGAAATGTCACGATGAAATTATATAAATTTCTAGATCTATTAATGGTTACGCTTAACTTATATTATTTTATAAACCGATAAAGGAGCTAAAGTTAATTAAGATATGTTTTAAGATATATTAAATGGTATTATACAATAACCTGGACAACGAGCGAAAACTATACTTTTACAATAAGGCGAAGTGTTTTAGACACGACCTGTTAAAGAAATGAAACATAATTTATAAAATATTAAATTATATTTTATAATGGTTATAAACGGTTACCAACTTCGGTTGTTTAAGTTATAATAGTAAGATACGTGTCAACTTTTATTCAAAGTCTTTTGTTAATTAAATTGGAGTCAAACTAATTGGTTTAATTAACAACTCGCATTTATTATATAAGACCTGCAAGGTATTATATACTTTTCATAAATCTTTGGATTGATCGTTTTTGTGATATAATTTACGGTAAGAATTATATAAGGGTTATTTTTCATAAGAAGTATATAACGAATATATATTACACGCTTTGCGTATATTTTCAATTTATTTATTTAACCAACCACCAAACCATTACAATCTGGAAATCTAAATCTTTATCAACGTGTCGCGTTGACACAACAATTCATCGGGAAACCCAAATGAGTTATCCTAGGCTAGTGAGACTTAGCCGTTAAGACTAGTTGCAACTTCTTGGTCGAGCCGTTTCAGTTTCCGTTTCGTCTTGTACTCAATGTGTACATTCCCGCCAATCGTTCTTCATCATCGATGTGAGTTTATAGCCCCTCTTTCACTTGTTTTACATTTACTTTACAAATCTCGGGGGAGAATACATGCTCAATATAACTTGTTTACATATTTGTTCACAATATCTTTTACATACTATTCTACACACTTGGTTCACATACTTGATTTTGCAATTCATTACAAACACATTTACATGATTGATTTCAAATTGGTTTACATACTTATTTGCATAGCTCGCTATGGGATACATTATTTGACTTCATTTTTTTTTGTCACAAATGCATACTTTACATTGAAATGATCTTCGGATTACGATTTGTTTGGTGCCTGTGGGGCCAACAAGCATTACATGCCCGGGTGTTCTTGGAGGGAACACCCATGATGGGAACACATTATTTGTATCACTGCTCGAATCCCCCTATCATGAACCGTTAATTTCTTGACCGGAGGACCGGTTGAGGGGGAGCGCGAATGCTGTGAATAGATCTATTGGGAATGAACTCCCCCGTCCGGGTAGATAACAACGCACTACCATGTACACGGACGCATTACATTTGAGGAAACTAGGTGCTAGGCAATGCACCTACCGGGGCACTAACTTATAGCAACGTATACTTAAGGTTTCGGTGTCATGAGCTTAGCGCAACAGTAGATATAAAAATAAATATCTTATGGGTTATGTATTTGTATAAGTAGACCGATACATTTGAAAAATCAACGATTTCACTTCTCATACTTACTTGTTTAAACATTACGAATTTCTGAACACTTTCTTTCTATTGCGGCGAAAGCATAAAACAGGTCTCTAAACTCTTTTTGGTTCGAAGTTTACTATTACATTTTCGGCGGATTATTATAAGATTGAAATAATCTTGAATACTGTATAATTCTTTGATTTTCAATTATTTACGTTTGATACTTACAAAAGACTCTTATGAACTCACCCAACTTTAATGTTGACCTTTTAAGCTTGTTTTTCTCAGGGTGAATTAGATGCTTGGATTATTTGATGTGCATTGGAGTCTTTACATTCAAGTTTTTCATGGTGATGCAATGATGGGACAACTATTGTTTTGATTTCATGAAAAATTAACGAGATTGTTTTTACAACGTACATTTAGAGGTTCGTTCTTTGTATCTGCAGCGGTTGTATTATGATATAGTTAACGCTTCTGCTGACCATATTCTCCGCTTGCGGACACATTTTTTTGGTGTGTCATATACACTTGAACATTCAAAAATTTAAATCATAACCCTTTTCCCATGCATATGCATATGGCCGTCTCTCCCCTTTTATGGAAAGGAACCTACACTTTTCAACCTTGAAGTCCACAAAAGCCCTTATTCATGTTACCCTTGCTAAGTCTTTTCTCCCTTTTTGTCTCTTACCAACCAACGCCCCAAAATATATGTGCATCACAATGTGCTATAGCTAATAAAGGGTTGACATAAGCTTGTGAACCATAAAGTATTCTTGGAGCTAGCTTAAAATTTAAAAAAAAAAACAAAAAAAAATAAAACATAAAAAAGGGTTTCATGTAAAGATGAATAAAAGTATTCTCACATAACTCCAAATTACCAACTCAAATAACTATTCTCTTTTCTCACTTTGCCTCATATAAACGGATGCAAACACCCATCTTTATACATATTTCATTTTTGTTTAATTGTTGCTTACATAAAGAATCACCAACATAGTACTTTTTACCTTAAACCATTTTCCTACCTTTCTTAAACTTAAACTTTGATAAGTCAAAACAAGTTCACATGCTCCTTGTCCCCTTCTGGTCCTTGGTCGGCCTATACATCCGCACAAAGCTCCACTTTACCCTTTTTGTTCACTTACTTTGGCTAGTGATACAGACAAGGCTCTTAGTCAAATGTCCTGTAATTGTTTGCTACCAAGGACCAAGCCTTTGTTTATTCCTTCCTTCACGATCCCAAAACATTTTCATTTCTTTTTCTTCTCTCCTCCACATACGGCAGAAAATAACCACGTCTCAAAGAATTCCTAAAATCTTATAATAGAGTGGTCTTGCAAGATCCACATTATTGGAATAGTGTTTTCTTAAACAAAAGAAACAACACCTAGTCAAAGTAAAACCTTAAAAATGTGATAATACATCTCAAAATGATTCCGAATATATAAGGAACTCGAAAAATAGACTTATAACGAAGAAGTTATAGCCGATTTAAGTTTGACGAAAAACTAGTATTTTTGACAGCTTTGCAAAGTTTTCGGACTTTCTGTCCAGTTTACGGAAACGCATTTTTGACCCTTTTCGGGTCCGAGTCGGGAAATATTTATAAAAGAGAACTTGTAGATTATGATTTTCCGTTAAATCCTCGAGTTGGAACGACCCGTAACTCATTATAACGAAGGAGATACGCCCTCTTAAAGTCGGACCATTTTTCTGAAAAATTAATAAAGTTCCTGCACACATTTTTATCAAACATAGTTGTTGTTTGAAACATTAAATGGTGTTTACGAGTGTTTTCGGGTCCGTTTGGACTATAAAAACCTTAAGAAATAATAGTGTATAATCTATATAATATTAATACGCGTTTTAAAACTTTATATATATTATTTACGAATTTAATTAAACTATATATTTTGACACATTGTAAATAATAAAAATAGCAAAACGAGCGTAAGTGATTAAATTTAATTGTTGGACTAATAGACTATTTTCTACATGATTAAACATATATATATAAACATCGACATTAAATAACAAGGACAATATAGAAAACTATTTTTACAAGTGTACTTATGTACAATTACATAGACATTTAATTACAAACGTAACTTACACATTTAGTTTATAAACTAAACAAAAACTATTAGGTGGTGATCTAACTTAATAAATGCATTGTTGTATTATTATTCAAGTATACATTCTTACACGCAGGGCCGGATTTGAGTATGTGCGGGGTGGTCGACCGCACAGGGCCTCATTTTTCCGGGGCCCCGATGTCGGAAACTTCAAAATTAGTATACACTTATTTTTGGATGATTTTATCCAAATAAATGGCATTTTTTATGGATAGTATGTGTTTGAAATGATAATGAACTTGCTATCAAAGTAAGACTGAAAAATAGAGCTTCTGGCTATTAATGGAGTTTGCTTCAGATGAGGAAGATGACCCAGTTTGTATTTTGTAAAAAAAGAAGGGCCCATCATATTGTATTTTTTTTATCACCCTGATATTTTGTAAAGTTTCAAATTAGCCCCTGTGACTTTTCTAAATATAAATTTCACTCCAACAAAAATACTCAGTATCAGGTTTACAATCCTATAGGTCATAACTCATAAGGCCAAAACAAGACGAATTTTTTTAATTACGAGTACTTTATATTACAAAAAGTTTATAAAACACATAAGTTATGTAGAAATAAATTAGCTTTAACCATTCATATAGAACAATTTTTTATCGAGACTTGCATCAAAAATTTTGCACAGGGCCTCCAAAATCAACGAGACGGCCCTGCTTACACGACATATATTTAATTAGGTTGCATTCCGGCAAGTTGTGCCGACTTATATTGATTGATCACTCATTCATGCACACCATCACTTGAGGTGAGTTTATAGTCCCCATCTTATACTTTTCAATCATTTATCAAATCTCGGGGATGAGATCATGTTTGATTTACAACATGGATGCAAGTACATTTTAATTTAAATATTACAAGTTTGCCTAAGTAGCTATAACCCACTATGCCCTTCATCATGAACTGTTAATTGCATATATGTAATTGTTAATTGCATTATGTGAGCGCGAATGATATGAATAGATCTATTTGGGAATTAACAACCCCGTTCGGGCAAGTAGCACTTGCTAGTATTCCGGTTGAACGGAACGACGAACGCATACCATGTCGGACTCATAGATGTTACAGGTTGAACATCTACATCGGGCATATCATTTATATGTAGTTGATACATACAATGTTGAGCTTCAGTGTCATGAGCTTAGTGCATTTCGTAATACATTTTTATGATATTGTAATTGCTACTCTATTACAGGGAAATCTTGCTATCCGCCTCATTTAATTTATAAACCTATAAATTCACCAACATTATTGTTGACGTTTTAAAACATGTTTTCTCAGGTACATAAGTGCTAGGTGCTTACTTGATGTGCATTGGAGTCCAAACAATACAAGATTACTTTTTAAACGACACTTAGAGGTCGTTCTCTCATGACTTGTGCAATGGTATTATGAAGTAATGCCCCCGGAACATCATATTCCGCTGTGGCCCATTTTGGGGGTGTTACAGATTGGTATCAGAGCCAGGTTATAGAGAACTAGGTTGTATATTTTAACCTAAACTATAACCGTTTTCCAAACATCACACCATACAAAAGTTTTCAAGGGACATACATACGTTACTGGTTTGCATCTATTATACATGCTTACATGACATGCACCATTTTAGCATTAGTTGGTTATACTAAGTGCTTACATAGGTTATATACGTGCTTACATGATATATATATAGAGAGATATATATATATATATACTTATATAAGAATTATTTATATAAATACTAGAACATTTCTCAAAACATTACGAATAACATAATGGTCCAAAGAATTTTACAAGACATTAACATAGCATCTCACAACATTTCATCTTTGGAGTACGACTTAAAGAACTAAACTAATTTTTTTTATTACTCCTCTAATTTTGAAGAATCATGCCTGTAACAAGAGAAGGAGACACTACCATCATGACTCCAGAAACTGTTCAAGCCATGATCGATCAGGAACTACAAAGAAACTCTACCAACACTCATGATGACGGAAGCTAAAATTCTGGTGGAGGACCTGGAAGGCCCGTGCAACCTGCACGTGTTTGTTCCTGCATCGACTTCATGAAATGCCAACATGTACGCGTTTGTTCCTACATCGACTTCAAGGGAACTAAAGGTGTTGTGGGCTTGTCTTGATG